>LTAE01007586.1:0-22454 GCA_001647135.1 Pontederia paniculata
GTGACCATGGTCAGATTACATTTGGTCAAGCCTTAAACCTCTACCGCGAGAGCGGGAAGGTGAAAGGTAGAGAAACCACCGCGAGAGCGGGGTTGCCTTGACCCGTGGTGTAAGGGCCTGGACGACTTTACATGGTTTCACGACAAAGAGTAGATGAATGTGATTCAGAGATGAACCCAGGGTCCTAGTGTTCTCTTATCATTAAAAGTTATCTTTCTTAATTCAGCTTTCTTCATTATAAAAACCAACAAAAAATATTATTTTTGTTGATTACCCCTCACCTATTCCGGTTAGGGCTTGGACCCTTAGTGTCAAGCCCCCTAACCGCGAGAGCTTGACCAAGGGATAGTAGTAATAGAAGCGTGAAAGCGAAGTTTCTCAATGGATCGATACCTGAAGTACTCGACGATTACCGTATACTTGCGGTTATAAGAGTGTGCTAGGTTAATAAATAGTAAAATTTGAAGTGAAGAAAACCTTTATACAAAATATTGATCCTGGTTAATCCCCTAACCTGTGGCCATCTTCTACCTTACCCCACACTTCGCATCAATTCTTAACCCTTAGAACATAGAGAAAGAGGAGAGATTTGGAAGAGGTAATCTTGTAATGGTATATAGAAATCTATCCAACCGTTTTTCTTTTATACTATAGAACACCTAGTGATAATAGTAGCATACACTATATCGGGTGACATAAACCAATGTAATGGTAACCGTCTATAATAACTATCATTACAGTTATAAGAATCAAGTTTAGTTGGCACACCTGGTTAGAAAGGGTGTGTCCCGAGTTGAGAGACCAGGAGCTAGTAGCTTCTGAGTTCGAGCTCCGGAGACACCAATGACCAAATATCGTTCTCCTATTTAGCTCGACTCCAAATTAATCAAGTGTTACTAACCCTAAAAATTCGGGGGCCTCGAGCGAGTACCCATAAAAAGATCATTATAGTTACAAGGAGTATTATGAAACCCGATCAGGTGTACTACTCTCAACGGAAGATTAATTCGGGCTAGTAAGGCGAGCAATACCGAGTTCAGGACCGGGTCTCCCTCAACCCGTCTCGACTCGGTTTTGGCCGAGTATCGAAAAATGAGCCACGGACCCGGACTAGGTTTGGCCGGGTCCGGGACTGGATCATCTCGATTTAATCAGAAATAAAATTAGAATGACTCCATTGACCCGATTTTATTTTCTTTATTATATTAAAATAAATTAAAATTTCTAATATTTATTAATATTAATTATTAGTAACTATTTTTTTATTATGCATTAGTAATAAAATCAGTTTATATGTTAAATATTTAAAAGAAAGTTATAATATAATATATAAATAATATATATATATATTATAATATATTTATATATTATAATATAAGATAATTAGGTCGAGACTAAATTCGGATTTCTTGAATTCGAACTCGGTGTCGACTCAGAACGGGTGTAGTCCCGACCCGGTTGTATTTTGGACTGGGAAAGTTCTCGAAAAATTGAGTCGGATTGTGCCGGGATAACCATGTTCAGCCCTATGGGCTAGTAGTCAAAATAAAATTAAATAAATTTATTTTTCCAAGCAACGTCTTCTATGCTTGTCTATGATCCGAATAATTTGTTATAAAAGTTGAAAAATCAGATACCACGGAACATGCACTTGGAATTGTATGGTTACAAATTGTCGGTACCACAAAGGACGACCACAAAGTTTAACTTGAAAAGCTGAAATCAATAAGAAGTAGGAAAAAAAACAGAGAGATGGGAGGTAAAATAATAAGAAATAATGTAAATAAAATGTATTGAGAGTTGCATCTATTATAATTAAAATTTTAATTTAAAACATTGAAATTAGTATCCCCAAATATCAAAGAAAAAAATTAAGAAACCGCATTATCTCCTTATCCACACACCTATGTAGTTAGGTAAAAAGTCAAGCAACTAAGATTAGGAGACATTCCATTTTTTTTATCACCACATTGACTTATTTTTACTAATACATGGATGATTACTAAAAAAAACTACAACATAGAAATAATAAGATATAATGTAAATAAATTTTACTAAGAGTTCTATTTATTATCGTCGAATATTTAATTTAAAATAGTATAAATTAATCGAAATTAATATTCCCAAATATCGAAGAGAAAAAAAATTCGATTAGAATAAGGTTTTTTTCTCTTTTTTTTCAGAAGAGAAAAAAATTTTAAGAAGTCTGAAAAGGGGAATCCGCATCCTCTCCTTGTCCACACACCCATGTAGTTATGTAAAAAGTCAAGCAACTAAGATCAGGAGACATAGTCCATTTTTTCCAATATATTGACTTATTTTTGCTAATAGATGAATGATTATTAAAAAAACTGCAACATAAAATTAAAACTACACACAAATAAAAAGATTTATGATGTGCGTATTTTGTTTGACTGCGTCTTTACACGATGATAAATTAATTTTGGTTCTTAATTGAAACAAACATAGAGCGAGGACACAAACATTCTACATATAGAAAATACAACATTCGAATATTTAGAAATCACACCGACAAAACAAATTAGTGAACAGCAGCAGCAGTAGTTTCATAGAACTTAATACTCACCGGTTACAATATTTTTAATACATTTTTTATTAAATTATATATCTTGACGTAATTTTCCTTCTGGGTGAAGAAATTATTTTACGCATCGTCTCCTAACTCGAGACAAAATCCCAAGAGAGGAGCGTGTTCGACTCGATGCCGCCTCCAGTGGAAGCCGAGAAGCCGACGGCCACCGCGTCCGGCAGATACTTCCGGAAGTCGATCACGTAGGAGAGCGCCCAGCTGCGTCCACGGGCCACAGCGTCGGGATCCTTCCGGTCGTAAGAAAGTTCCACGGTGAGGTTATTGCTGTCGCCGTCGTAGCTCACGGTCACATGCGCCGTAGCGTCTCTGACGAGGCTAAAATTCTTCAACTCCACGGTGGCCACGGATACCAACGAGAACACGTCGATCCCGATGTGATTCGACGGCGGATCATTGTACGGGGCGTTGGAGTAGGTGTCGAATTCCACGGCGACAAGGTCACCCGTCTCGTTGAACAGTCCCAGGTGGGAGTCTGTGGATCCCGCCGGGATCCCGACGGCAGGGAACGGAGCGAGGAAGAAGGCCATGCCGTCGCCAGTCGACGCGCCCGGGACGATTCTGGTGATGTTGAAGGAGAAGTGAGAGGTGAAGCTCGCGAGCTTGCCGGAGGCTTTGTTGTAGAGGGCCACCGGGTCCCTGTACACGGCTCTGCCGGCGCTGTGGTAGCTCTTTGTTATCTCGATTGCGGCGCCGGCGAACGAGGCTGTGCCGTAGACGTTGATGAGGTTGGTGTTCGCGACTCCTACGAAGTTGGGGAAGTTGAAGGCGAGGGGGCTCACGAGGTGAGCGGTCGATATCAAGGTGCAGGCAACCGTGATGCGGAGGAGGAGAGCACGAGGGGACGCCATGCACGCAAAAGAGCAGGAGGAGGGCGAGGTAAATGATCTCGTTCAATAACTTGTTAGGTCGCACAGCTTCGGCTTTGATACCTCGCCAAAGGCAGATCACATCAATATAGTAAAATATATATGTTTTAATTATCAACAATACTAACTTTTTGTTTTGGAAGTGTTTTTTTTATTTTTCATTATGGTTGACGCGATACTAATTAATAATTATGTGCATGAATTAATTTTTAAAATATATTTTATGAGAATGATGACTCCAAAATCTATTATTAACTCTTAATCCGAGACTTTAGACTTTGGAAGCCACCAATCCTTGCTTGTCCATTTCAATGATTTTTAATGCCCGCGGGTGAATGATTGAGCCATTGAGTAATTGAGGCAACTTGTTTGACATCATTGAAGCCAATTATTTGACTTGTTGATTGTTTCGTTTTGAGACCAGTATCTACGGAAAAAGTCGTCATGTAGACATGTATAAATGCTTTGACAAAGAATATGGCATTCCCTCTTTTCCGATTTTAAATATCATCTTAAAAATATTATCGATAAAAATCAAATCTTCCGAATAATCAACAAACCTCTTTTGGGATACTAGATTCATTCAAATTTTTTAAAGATTAAAACTAATCTAGTCAAAGTGTTTTAAAAGAAAACGAACAAATTCAATTTGAATCAGATCGAAATGTTATTAAGCTTGAATGTTTCTTTTATGCTTTAATAAATTCAAGAAAACAATTAAGGATAATGATAAATTAAATAATTATTAATAAAATTAACCGTCCTAAGTCTACTTTGGATCGATCTAACTTAAAGTCCTACCCTACCAGCAGATGACCAGATCGACTTGCATGAGATAATTTGTTGTTGGCCACTAAATAATAATAATAATAATAATAATAATAATAAACTAAATAATAATAATAATAATAATAATAATAATAATAATAATAATAATAATAATAATAATAAATAAATAAATAATTTTTTTTTTATTTGCAAGTCATTTTCCCATCGCCACCAATTTCTGCTCCATGGGCATGCTTGCCTTCGAAACCTCCAGATCCATCAAGAGATACTCGGACAAATCCCGTGTGAAGTCTCCTTCCCAACCATCGCTCTCCACCCCGTCGAACTCTCGCTCACAAGATGTCACCACCCACTCAAATCCCTCTACTCCTTTTTTTTTCAGAACACATCTGTTTAGATAGATTCAGCACTCAACACGAAGTTATCCAGCCATAGTGGGGAAAAAATCTTGGGCAAACGTCTGTCACAGGAAGCCATCGAGAACAAGATCTCCAAATAGATTCACTTATCATTACCCCTGACATGCTTCAAAGCTTCAAACCATTCACAAGGGGGATGAACTATCACAGAGACAAGTAGGAAAATTTCTGGGTCGCCCACCATCTCTCTCATATTTTCGTGAGGAGATTGTAGCAAAATTTATATACAAGTATTCTAATATAGTTCAATTGTAACATCCTGATATGATGAGTTAACCGTCTTACATACAGTTACAATGGATACTCTTATAATAAATCTAGCCTGTTACGCGATGTGGCAAGTTAATAATTATAAAAAAAAAACTTGTATCATATAAATATAAGAGGAGGCAAGTTCTTGTTGATATTGAAGCTGATTCGAACAATAAAACAGAAGCTTCTGGTTCTCCTTCTGTTCTGCATTTTGTGTCTTCCATCATTTGTTGATGATCCCATCGTGTTAAGACTGCATCAATTCTAGGATAATTGATATATTATCAGTGCTCAGGTCAAAGGATTCAAACGATCATCTTGTTGTGCAGAGTTATCTGATCGATTCTCCTTTCAGTTTCTTCTAGATCTGAACTTTGTGTTCACTTTCTGGAGTTCTTGATTGAATTCAAGTTGATCTCCTTGATCTGATGATTTTTGGGCAAGTTTTCTAAAGAATCTTGTTATACCTGCACACATCTTAATCATCTTGGTTTCTGGACTTCAGATCTATGTCAAAAAATGGCTTCTAATTCAAGTGTAGTTTTTCCAATTACAATTGATAGCTCCAGTCCACTATTTCTGAATGCATCAGATAATTCAGGATCAGTTCTTGTTCCTTATGTTTTAGTGGGTTCAAACAATTACCAAATGTGGAGCAGTTCACTTTATAATGCTTTTTTGGCTAAAAATAAACATAGATTTGTGGATGGTTCATATTTGTTAGATCATTTTGATAAATCCCTGCATCTTCAATGGGAGAGGTGCAATGCCTTGGTAATTTCATGGATAATAAGCATTGTTTTAATAAATTTAGTTAGCAACATTGTCTTTAAGAAAGATGCATACTCACTTTGGAAATATTTGAAAGAGAGGTTTGGAAGAAGAAATGAAAGAGTTGTTTTCCTTAATACAAATCCATAGGAAAAATATCATAGGCCAAAGAAAACATTACAATGTGATATATAATAATTTCTTTAAGCTAGGGCATAAAAGAAATCAATGTTATAGACTTATCGGGTTTCTGCTAAATTAGATGTGCTACTAACAAACCTAAAAACTTAAGACGATAAGAATAGCAACATCTTTATATATATATTCTTAACACTTTCTCTCACGTGTACAATTAAGGTAGAAAATTAACTTTTAATACGAGCAACATCGAGGTTTGAACTCAAGATCTCTAGCTCTGATACCATGTTAAATTAGATGTGCTATCAATAATCCTAAAAGCTTAAGCCGATAGGAAGATCAACATTTTTATATTCATATTCTTAACAATTTTTTCTAAATGTTAAGTTTTACAAAAGAGGCAATGAAGTTCGGAAGGAAATCAGTTTCACAGCAGATCAATATCAACATATTTTATGAATTCTCAACAAAGATGTTGCTAACATTGTCATTGAAAATTCACTTCGTATGGCAGGTATGAACATTAACTCTATCAATACTTCTAAGGCTACATGGATAATTGACATAGGGGCATCTAATCGCATGACCCCGCAACTAAGTTGGTTACAAGGTGTCAAGAAATTATCATACATAAATTTTGTCACTCTACCTAATGGGGATACATCTTTAGTATCTCATAATGGAACCTGCGGTATAATTAGGAAAAAGGCTCACAAGAAAGATGCATACTCACTTTAAGAAATATTTGAAAGAGAGGTTTGGAAGAAGAAATGAAAGAGTTGTTTTCCTTAATACAAATCCATAGGAAAAATATCATAGGCCAAAGAAAACATTACAATGTGATATATAATAATTTCTTTAAGCTAGGGCATAAAAGAAATCAATGTTATAGACTTATCGGGTTTCTGCTAAATTAGATGTGCTACTAACAAACCTAAAAACTTAAGACGATAGGAATAGCAACATCTTTATATGTATATTCTTAACACTTTCTCTCACGTGCACAATTAAAGTAGGAAATTATTTTTTAATACGAGCAACATCGAGGTTTGAACTCAAGATCTCTAGCTCTGATACCATGTTAAATTAGATGTGCTATCAATAATCCTAAAAGCTTAAGCCGATAGGAAGATCAACATTTTNTTTTAATACGAGCAACATCGAGGTTTGAACTCAAGATCTCTAGCTCTGATACCATGTTAAATTAGATGTGCTATCAATAATCCTAAAAGCTTAAGCCGATAGGAAGATCAACATTTTTATATTCATATTCTTAACAATTTTTTCTAAATGTTAAGTTTTACAAAAGAGGCAATGAAGTTCGGAAGGAAATCAGTTTCACAGCAGATCAATATCAACATATTTTATGAATTCTCAACAAAGATGTTGCTAACATTGTCATTGAAAATTCACTTCGTATGGCAGGTATGAACATTAACTCTATCAATACTTCTAAGGCTACATGGATAATTGACATAGGGGTATCTAATCGCATGACCCCGCAACTAAGTTGGTTACAAGGTGTCAAGAAATTATCAGACATAAATTTTGTCACTCTACCTAATGGGGATACATCTTTAGTATCTCATAATGGAACCTGCGGTAGAATTAGGAAAAAGGCTCACAAATGTACTTTATGCTCCAAATTTTAAGTACAATCTGGATTAAGTGGCACAACTCACTAAAGATTTGTCTCGTTCTATTATTTTCTCTCCTGAATTCTGCTTACTTCAGAAACAATCCAGTGAACAAATAAAATTGATTGGTAAGGAAACACAAGGATTGTACTATTTGGTGAAATTTGACGATATTACAACACATCTTCACCGACCCCGTAAAGCATTAACATGTACAACATATCAAGATGTTAAACTTTGGCACAGGAGACTTGGACATTTGCCTCTGCAATGATTTGAGTTTATTCCTACTATAAGAAACTAGACTAACAAAGAGGATTTGCATTGTTATGTATGTCTTCTAGCTAAATAGCATAGAGTGACATTTCCTGTGAAAAATTCTGAATCTAGTGTTCAGCCTTTTGATTTGTTGCATTTGGACACTTGGGGTCCATATAAGCATGAGTCTAATAACGGCAAAAGATTTTTTCTCACAATTGTTGATGATTTTTCCCGTAGAGCTGGATCTATTTTTTGAAACAAAAGATAACTTTTCAATTTTCGAAAGAAATTTCTTGCCATGGTTAAACACAATTTGATGCCAAAGTTAAAATAATACGAAGTGATAATGGAACTGAGTTTTTTAACAGAGCTTGTGATAATTTTTTTGATCCAAGGGAATTATACATCAAAGCTCATGTGTTTACTCCCCTCAGCATAATGGAATAGCTGAATGAAAACACAAGCACATAATTGAAGTAGCACGAGCCCTTCTTTATCAAGCTTCTATTCCAATAAAATTCTGGTATGACAGTGTGCAAGCAGCAGTCCATATTATCAACAGAATGCCTCTATCTATTATCAATAATGTGTCTCCTTATGAGAAATTGTTTGCTAAAAAACCGGATATTTCTCATTCGAAAGTATTTGGTTATTTGTGCTATAAGACTAATATTAGGCCTTTGGATAAATTTTCTGCAAGAGTAGTTCCATGTGTTTTTCTCGGTTATTCTATGACACAAAAAGGTTATAAAGTCCTCAGTTTGCAACTTGATCAAATCACGGTTAGTAGAGATGTGAAGTTTGTTGAGAATATCTTTCCTTTTGCTTTGAAGAGCAAATGTTCTGATTCAGTTCATGGACTTTTCATTCAAATCTTGATCTTTCTGAAGAGACTTCTCCTATGGTTGCTCAAAGGATAATCTCTATTATTTCATATACATCTTCAGAACTCCTTCCTACAACAGTAGCAACTCCAATTTTTGATTCTCCTGCTGGCTCTAATCAAATTGCTATGGCTTTAGTTCCTTTGGCTACTAACATTAATTCTATTGATCTCAAAAATTCTTATACAGCTCCAGTTTCTGATACTATGCCTCTCCCAACCGATACATTGCCAGTTCATGTTCCTTCTCACAGTAAACGTGTTACTAGATGGTTAAATGATTATATTACTCCTTTTAGTAATAGTTCTTCATCCATGGCTTCCACCTCTTATATCCGATATCAAGTTTTATTTTGTATCAACACTTTCCAACCTCTTATACTTCTTTTCTGACTTCTCTGTCTACTATGCATGAGCCAAGCACCTACAATCAAGATATTGAAGATTCTCACTTGGCTGAGGATGCAGCTGGAACTTGATGCTTTGGAGGCTAATGACACTTGGCAAGTGGTGGATCTACCTGTTGGACATCACCCTGTGAGGTGTAAATGGGTCTATAAACTAAAACTCAATGCTGATGGTTCCATTGAGAGATTCAAAGCTCGACTGGTTGCCAAAGGATATAATCAGCGCCACATTGATTATAAGGACACTTTCTCACATGTTTAAAAGATTGTTACTATTCGTGCTTTGCTAATCTTTGTTGCTCAAAATCATTTGCCAATTTTTCATTTTGATGTCAATAATGCCTTCTTGAATGGTAATTTTTTTGAATAGGTATACATGGAGCTTCCAATTAGTTTTCGTGGTCAAGGGGAGTGTGTTGTTGTTTTCACTCAATTCTCACACACACTCTCTCACTATTCTGTAATGATTTTACATAATTCACTCACACTCTTACTAACTGTTATTGTTTGAAGAAAAATAGAGAGAAACATAATTGATGCAATGAACAACACAGTTTTTGATATTCCCATTGAACATCAAGTACAACACAGAAAATAATTGACACCAATAAGTTTAACTGACTGACTCTAACTAACCAATAAACATAAGAAAATGTCTAATATGCCTCTGTGGCAATTCATAATTGTTACCACAGAAAAACTAAACAAATACAAATATATGTAACATAAACATAACACATCAAGTCCTAATACATAATCTAACAATTCTCCTCCTTGGATTAGAGACCTAGACACATCCCAATTTCATGAATTAACTGATTGAAACGACCAACAACAAGAGGCTTGGTGAAAAAATCAGCTATTTGATGACTTGTCTTGCAATACTTCAACTCCACCTCTTTTTCCTTTTGTGCCTCACGTAGATAATAAAATCTCAACTTAAAGTGTTTAGTCTTGCCATGAAAGACTAGATTATGAGCAATTGCAATTGCAGCTTGATTGTCCACATATAACACAGTTGGACCATTCTCTTGTAGGCCTAAATCACATAGTAACTTCCTGAGCCATACTGCATGCTTTGCAGCTTCAGTAGCAGCAACAAATTCAGCTTCAGTCGTTGATTGTGCTACTACTTCTTTCTTCTTTGAACTCCATAAGAAACAACCTGATCCAAGTGAAAAACAAAAACCTGTTGTGCTTTTCATATCTGCATTTCTGAAATTTCTCTTGTGTTCTCAAGAGATGCTGCAGTTGTTTCAAATCTTTCTGGCACAGAACATAAAAGCTTCTCAACAAGTCTTTCTTCTCCAAGATCAGTACCTAACATTGCCAATTTATTGGTTAAAACTAGCAATTTATCAGCAAAATTCTGTACTGATTCAGTTTCCTTCATTTGAATTCTTTCTAACTCCCTTTTAAGGTCCAATGCCTCCATTCCCTTAATCTTCTTATTTCCCTCGTATGCTTTCTCTAGAAAATCCCAAACAGCTTTTGCAGAATTCAGATGCATAATCCTATTAAAAATAACAGAAGTAACAACAACATAAAGACTTGATTTTGCCTTAGCCTTTCTGGTTGTTCTCTCCTTGTGAACTTTGATCTGTTGGATAATTGGATTTTCTCCCAGTGGTTGTACTTCATAATCATCTTCCACCGCCTTCCACAGATCAACCCCTTCAAGGAATGCTTTCATCCTCACTTGGCAGATTTGATAATTGCTTCCATCAAGAATTGGTGGAACAATGCTTGCCAGCCCAACAATTGATGTTGCAGCATCCATCACCAGAGCCCTTAAGATGCTTAGAGCTCTGATACCAATTTGTTGTTGTTTTCACTCAATTCTCACACACACTCTCTCACTGTTCTGTAATGATTTTACATAATTCACTCACACTCTTACTAACTGTTATTGTTTGAAGAAAAATACAGAGAAACAAAATTGATGCAATGAACAGCACTGTTTTTGATATTCCCATTGAACATCAAGTACAACACAGAAAATAACTGACACCAATAAGTTTAACTGACTGACTCTAACTAACCAGTAAACATAAGAAATTGTCTAATATGCCTCTGTGGCAATTCATAAAATGCTACAGTTGCTTCAAATCTTTCTGGCACAGAACATAAAAGCTTCTCAACAAGTCTTTCTTCTCCAAGATCAGTACCTAACATTGCCAATTTATTGGTTAAAACTAGCAATTTATCAGCAAAATTCTGTACTGATTCAGTTTCCTTCATTTGAATTCTTTCTAACTCCCTTTTAAGGTCCAATGCCTCCATTCCCTTAATCTTCTTATTTCCCTCGTATGCTTTCTCTAGAAAATCCCAAACAGCTTTTGCAGAATTCAGATGCATAATCCTATTAAAAATAACAGAAGTAACAACAACATAAAGACTTGATTTTGCCTTAGCCTTTCTGGTTGTTCTCTCCTTGTGAACTTTGATCTGTTGGATAATTGGATTTTCTCCCAGTGGTTGTACTTCATAATCATCTTCCACCGCCTTCCACAGATCAACCCCTTCAAGGAATGCTTTCATCCTCACTTGGCAGATTTGATAATTGCTTCCATCAAGAATTGGTGGAACAATGCTTGCCAGCCCAACAATTGATGTTGCAGCATCCATCACCAGAGCCCTTAAGATGCTTAGAGCTCTGATACCAATTTGTTGTTGTTTTCACTCAATTCTCACACACACTCTCTCACTGTTCTGTAATGATTTTACATAATTCACTCACACTCTTACTAACTGTTATTGTTTGAAGAAAAATACAGAGAAACAAAATTGATGCAATGAACAGCACTGTTTTTGATATTCCCATTGAACATCAAGTACAACACAGAAAATAACTGACACCAATAAGTTTAACTGACTGACTCTAACTAACCAGTAAACATAAGAAATTGTCTAATATGCCTCTGTGGCAATTCATAACTGTTACCACAGAAAAACTAAACAAATACAAATATATGTAACATAAACATAACACATCAGGTCCAATACATAATCTAACAGAGTGTAGTGGAAAGGTGTGTAAGTTGAAAAAATCACTCTACGGATTGAAGCATGCTTCTAGGCAATGGAACATCAAATTTATGGATATTTTGATTGAAGTTGATTATATGGCAAAGCCAAAATGATAATACTCTACTTACTAAAGGTGTTGGTGATTATTTTGTGACTTTGTTGGTCTACATAGATGCCATTCTTATTACTGGTAATAATGATGTGTTGATTCAAGAAGCCAAGGATGCTCTACACTCAAAACTTAAAGTGAAAGATCTTGGAGTTTTATGATATTTTCCTGGCATGGAAATTTTATGATCCACTAAAGACATTGTATTGGCACAACGCAAATATGCATTGCAGCTTCTGAAGGATCTTGGCTTAGCAGGCACAAAACCAGTTGTAACTCCTCTAGAACAGAACTTGAATTTAACCACATATGAGTATGATCAAGGTATTGGTTGCACAGATGATCAACTGCTCAAAGAATCAAAAGTGTTTTAGAGATTGATAGGAAGATTAATTCACTTGACTCAAATGAGACCTAACATTACTTTTAGAGTTCGTCATCTAAGCAAATTTATGCACAAGCCCAAAGACTCTCATGTTGAAGTTGGCTTGAGGATAATTAAATATTTGAAAAAAATCTCTTGGCGGAGGTCTCTTCTTCCCAACATAAAAAAAACTTCATAGTTTCAGCGTATGTGATGCCGATTGGGCCTCGTGTGTTTTCACTAGACATTCAATATCAACATTCTGTATCAAGATAGGAGGTTCCTTGGTTTCTTTGAAATAAATAAAACAATCAACTATGTCGCGCTCTTCAACATAATTTGAATATAGCAGTATCGCACTTGTTGTCGCTGAAGTTATTTGGCTCCACAAATTGTTTGCAGAATTAAGATTGCCACTTTAGTTACTAATAAATATATTAAGTGATAGTAAATTAAAAGTGCAGAAAATCCATTTTATCACGAACGAATGAAACACATTGAAGTTGATTATTATTTCGTTAGAGAAAGAGAACTTCAAAAACTTATTAAGCTAATCACATCTCAATGACTGATCAGATTGCAGATTTATTTGACGAAAGGGCTTGGTCGACAAAACATGAATATTTGGAATCCAAGTTGGGGTTTATTGATGTCTATCAACCTCCAACTTGAGGGGGAGTGTAGAAATTTATATACAAGTAGTCTAATATAGTTTAATTGTAGTGTTCTGTTATGATGAGTTAACCGTCTCATATATAGTTACAGTGGATACTCTTCTAATAAGTCCAGCCTGTTATGTTATATGGCAAGTTAGTAATTATAAAAAACTTGTATCATATAAATAGAAGAGGAGGCAAGTTCTTGTCAATATTGAAGTTGATTCGAACAATAAAACAAAAGCTTTTGGTTCTCCTCCCAATTAATCTTTCTTCTATTCAGCACTGCATCAATTTTGGGATAATTGATAGAGATCACAAGGCGCTGTAAGCTTAAGAATTATGTGCAACTTGTTGATCTAGACAACTAGTTCTTCCACTTTCACTTTCAAGATGCGGGTGATATGACACAAATCCTCTCTGGCGGGCCTCAGAAATTCTTTGGGCTTCCTCTTCGTCTAATACCTTGGAGACCTTGTTTCAGGTCAATAGTGGAGGATATTACAACTGCACCAATCTAGCTTGATTTCAAATCCTTACCTCTAGATCTTTGGAGCAGGGATCATTTAATTCGGCTAGCAATGTGTTTCGGACGGCCTTTGCATTTGGATGCTACCACTATGAGAAGGGTGTGTGGGAGGTATGCACATATATGTGTTGAACTAAACCTTGCAGAGCCCCTCCAACTGGAGCTTAGATCAAAATCCCATATAAGAAAACTTTTTACCAATCTGTTGAGTATGAAAACTTGCCAAGTTTTTGTTACTCTTATGGCTTGCTTGGTCATGAACTCATGAATTGTCCATCAAGATTTCAAGAAGCCAAAACGGAGTGCCCTTCAACCTTTGTACCAACCTCAACAGAGGCCTCAAACCATGATCAGCGAGCTGAAAACCTAGATCAACCTAAGTGGGGACCTTGGCTTCGAGCACCACCTAGAGGACGAAATAGATAAAAACAACACTCCCTTTTTCCAACTGAAGGTCAATGTCTAGCAATTGGTTTGGAGAATATGATCAGCTTGTAGGCATGGCTAGGCATGGAGGGTCGGTCCATCGTTAGGAGTACAGACCCACTGGTCGAATCCTTGAACCGGAAGCAAACCACAATCCTTTTGCTTGCTTGGAGAACCAAGATCTACTCGATTAATAAGAAGAAGATCAGGGTGGACAATTAATACCTTCAAGAAAATAGAAAATACTCTTCAACAATTAGTAGCAAAGCTTCAGTCTCTCAAATGTCTTCTCATACCTTAAAACCTACTGTCACACCATCTAGCACACCCCACTCCTCAGATGATACAAACCAGATTGGCCATAACACAAAAAATGATTTGACAGCGCTGCCTAACATCACCCAATAGTCCATGGACTTGGAACCTGACTCATGCCTTACATGTCTCGAAGAGAAAAATCCCTCAACTTCTGACACCCTTCCTACATTACATGAACGTTCTTTGCTTACGGAGAAAACACAAATTAAAACTAATACTACAGAATTGCTCCCCTCCCCGTTTACATTGCTAGACCAATCCACCTACTTGCTTTGATCTCCTATAGGACCAAAACCTAGTGCCCAATACTTTGCAGTCCTAATTTTCTCTCAACAAAGAATGCTAGATCCCTTAAGCCATGTGATGACAGGAAATTTAGCCATAATTTCTATATGCAAAGTCACATTTTCACCATGGAATTAGAACCTTTATTTCACACATCATCATACATTTTCATGAGTTTTGCATCTTTTCTAAATCTCCTGTCTGTAAATGTATTTTTTATAGCCTAAACTCTTTTCAGTGGGATTATGAGTGATTACATTTTATTTTCCTGCGGGGACTTAGAGGCGGTCGACTTACACTTTTGCATGAACATCAGATCTGGGGGCGCCATTTGCATTCACACCTTGACACTGCTAACAGACAAAAGACACAAAAGACAAAACATAATTATCTGTCATCAAAAGATTCCTTTGCTATATTCTTAGGCATTTATTGCAAGAAATGACAGGGACATGTGTCAAAAGGGTAGGGGAGGACCACCATAATATAAAAGACACATGAAAACAACTTTGCAAAGGGTTCCCATTTTCAAGAGGAATGAAGCCACAATTTGAGAGAGCTTGAAGTTTTTATTAGCTGAAGAGAGATCCATAGTTGGCATTTTTGGTATGGTTTACTTCAGATTTCAATAAGGAGGTGGGTTCCATATCCGAGAGGAAGAAGGGTCCAACACCATTGGAGCTTGGAGAAGAAGAAGAATAAGAAGAAGAAGAACCAAAGGTGAAGGAGAGATCTAGAGGCGAGGTTCTGTGTTGGTTGATGCCAGATTTCAACAAGGAAGAAAAAGAGATTTGTGGGGAGTATCACTAAGTGCTTGTAATCATTACTTTTGCTAATTTCCTTTGATGAATTCCAGTTTAACCCTTTTGCATGATATTTGTAATGGTTATGAGAGGCTAAACGTTTAAGCCTGGACGTGGAATGATTTGAGAACTTACTTGCTATTTCGAACTACTCTTTTAGTAATTTAATATTTCTATTTGACTTTCCAATCTTCTCTTGTATAATGTGCTTTTTACATGTGTTGTTCTTGATGTTATGAGCTGCTTGGTATCCTATTCTCAGTGGAGGGTAAGAGCCGAGAGGAGATACCCTTTCATTGAGAAGAAATATTGTGTAGTTCATGTTCATATTATCTTTTAGTTGGATTGTTCTTCGTGTTTTGGTTGCAACCCTATCCCGAGAGGGAAGGATATATATGTTGCAAGGGCACTACAAGGACCTGAGAGGGGAGGAGGGCTTTAAGGGATGTGATTTTCATTCCATCTTCATGGGGTTGAGACCGAGAGGGAGAACCCCTTTATTCGAGGGATCCGTGCGTGGCCGAGAGGTTCCAACGGACGTGCGAAAAAATTCTAGGGATTTGAGCGCACACCTTGACTACGATGGTAGCTAGGCTTGTTATCTTAGTATCCCAGGTCACCATTGTTTGATCTTCATGTGTTCATTAGCAATTAGAGTTTGAAAATGATTCTCATGTCCCGACTATTTTCCATATTTGAGTAATTCATCTTCCTTTGCATTTCTTCTACTCCTGCTCGATATAATTATTAGAAACATCAAAAATATTTTGTTTTATTTTCTTTTCAGATTCAAGTTCCATTTCATTAAGTTTTCTGCACAAGATTTTTCCTCTTTTGATTTGGTTCGTGGTAGGGTAGAGTAGTTGAATCGTGAAAGTATAATTTTCCCGTGGATTCGACCCTAAAATACTACAAGGAAGATCGTATATTTGTGATTAGAGCTGTATTTAGGTTAAATTTTAAGTCTTGTTGATAAGTTGTCTCTGTTTAGTTGCCCCCAAGTCCAGAGTCATCAAGTTTTTGACGCTGTTGCAGACGAAATTTCTGATTTTTAACATTCAATTATTTGTTTAGTACTAAGTTGAATCATCCACTTCTATTGTATATACTCGTATAACATTGTGTATAATCCATCATTTTCTTTAGCTTTGATTGTTTTCCCTTTTTGTAATTAGTTTTTCCTTCTTTTCTCAATTTCACTTAACCTTTGCTATTGTTGATGCTACTGATATTACATTTAATCTTATTTTGCATTCAAGTTCTAATAGTGTAGAAAATTTTGGTTCGGATTATGAGGTAGAGAGTGATTGAAGAGAAGAGTTAAATGTTAATAAAATGTATTTGAGAAGGTAGAGGCTAAAATAGATATGAGTTATCAGAGCTGGTCCTAGGTTATGTAGAATCATTATCAAGCAAGTGGAACATTAAACTACGAGAGTTGGGACATAGTATTCTCCAAGATTGAAAATATTTTGGAAAATACTAGTCACAAGTTATATTTGAATGATGTAAGAAGCACCTACTTATGTCCAAGGGCCACCTAAGGATCATCTATATGCTTCACCTAGAAATCAAGAAGAAAATAAGCAATATGAATACTGTGGTTAGGAACCAAATTGGTGTAATTATGAAGAAAACTTTTTCTACAGCGATACTCAAGATTATATCTCTAAAAGTCAGCTATACTACCATCAAGATTTATGTCAAGGATCTGATTTTCAATATCCACCTAAGGTTACTGCATAGAGTTAGCAAACATTTAACTTGCCCCCAACAAAATATGATCTTGAGATTATAATGGAGAAGCTCATAAGGCAGCAAAATGAATTACAACAAGAACAAAATAAAATACTCGAAGAACAAAATGAAATACTCCAATAGTTGTCTATTAAAGTTGAGGATCTTGAAGCTAAATCCAAAGTGCTAGAGGCGAAGCTTCTTCTACAATCCAATTCAGGAATTCTGCAGGGTTCATTAGATTTTTTACAAGCACAATCTGCTCCCAACCTAAAGGAATTTCAAGAAGTGACAATGAATTCTGAGAAGGAGATAAATGAGTGGAAGGAATTGATCCTAGAGGAGGAAAATGTGGAAACATCCATGACTGGACCTAAAAATAACGGTGAAGAAAGTCCAGCAATGAGAAAGTCTGAAAATTCACAATCAGTTGATAACAACTTAGCATCAATTGAAAAGAAAACTTTAATAGCTGAATCAAGTCTGAAAGTTCACACCTTGTCAATACAAACCCATCAACAACAACTGAAAAATGAATTTCTAGAGGCGACATCAATTCTGCAGTTTCACACCCGGATTTTATCATCACACAAATTAAAACTGAAAAATAATTTTCAGAATCTGAAGCAAAGCACATAGTACAATACCAATCAAATTTATAAAAAACTGGATGAATTGAGAGAATCAATACCAGAAGTTGTAAATGAGAATATTCTCAACTCTACTATTGAGAAAGAGGAAGTTATCCTAGAAGTATCACTAGCTGAAATTTTTCTTAAACCTCCAAGAGAAGTTTTGGGAGAAAGATTAATTATAGCGGCCAATCAATTAAAAATATCATTTTAAAAAAAATGTTGAAAGTCCAATATGACCAACCATTTTTTCTGATTTCTAGGGGTATTAAAGAGGTTCCACATAAATATGTCATTTGTGAAAGTCTTGCAAAAAAAACCTTCTTATGCTACATTCCTAGATGATGTTCAGAATCAAGACCTTCTTGAACAGTGTGTGCTATCTAAGGGATCTGAAACATCCTTTATCTACAATGAAAAGACTAAAGCATGACGTGATGAACAAATGTTACATGTTAAAATCCCAACAGGAAAGCAAGTTTAGCTATTTTCTAAGAAGCTAAAATTCCTATGGTGGCATCCTTTGAAAGTTGATAAAGTTTTCAGTCTGGGCTTCATTGTGATCGTTTATGATAGACGAAAAACATTCAAAGCTAATGGACATTATTTGAAATACAATCAACCAGGATAAAATTTGGACAATACAAAAACTGTGGAGCTACCACCACCTCTTGGACATAATTGATAGAGGAACCAAGTCTAGTCTAGGACTATAAACAATGACACTTATTGGGAGGCAACCCAATCTAATAATTTTTATTTTCTGTTTCTTTTGCTTTAGGTTTGCATAAATCAAACAGTCCACCTTCAACTGCTCCAACTAAAGATGACCTGCCCCCAGCTGAACTAACAGAAATTTCTGATAATGATATAACCCATAAAGTTGCCCCCAACCACACATTCCCACACAACTAAGAACTTCAACCTCTCCCATACTTATATCAACACTAGGAACAATGTTGAATTTAAGTTTGGGGGAGACAATCGTATGGCCAACATTCTTAGAACTCTAGCTCATCTTTATCATGCCTACGTTTTATTTTGTCTATAGTTCAATTAGTTTAGTGTCATTGAAATCTCCCTTTTGCAACATGCAAACTATAGGGACTAGACAACACCAAGAGGGAGGGGATGAATTGGTGTATTAAAAATTTTGACTCTAAACAATTTTACTTAGCGGAAGCAATCACAAAATAATTCAAGTAAAGTAAAATGCAAAGAGAAAAATAAACACGGCAAGTTTGTTAACGAGGTTCAGCCGAAACTCTTGGCCTACGTCCCCGCTCCGGTCTTCTCGATCTCGAGACCTCCAGAGATCACTATCTTTCCTTCTTCAAGGGCGAAGGCTCTTTTACAATTTTCTTCTCCTTTCTTGCATTCGAGGACAAGGAGGAAACCTCTTATAGTTTTCAGCTCAACACTTGAAACACTCAAGTCTTCCTTCTAATATGAATTCTCACAAGAATGCTCTTAGAAGGAGGAACTAAGGCTTATCTCTTAAGCTCACAAGTTCTCCAAAGCTAAATAGCCAAAGTTATTCCCAACACTCTTGGGATATTGTTTTATATGCTTACAAAGAGTCTAATCACCCTATTTCAGGAAAACTAGTCGTTAAACAAAGTATAGTACTTTTCACCTACTCCACGGTTGACTGCTTCTTCTCATCGGGCGACCACTGCTCTTTTACAATTTTCTTCTCCTTTCTTGCTTTCGAGGACAAGGAGAAACCTCTTATAGTTTTCAACTCAATACTTGAAACATTCAAGTCTTCCTTCTACTCTGAATTCTCACAAGAATGCTCTTAGAAGGAGGAACTAAGACTTATCTCTTAAGTTCACAAGTTCTCCAAAGCTAAATGGCCAAAGTTATTCACAACCTTCTTGGGATATTGTTTTATATGCTTACAAGAGTCTAATCACCCTATTTCAAGAAAACTAGTCGTTAAACAATGTATAATATTCTCATCTACTCCACGGTCGATTGCTTCTTCTCATCGGGCGACCGCTGCTCTGATGAATTCAACATTCAGTTTAACAGCTGGTGCTACAGTCATCCATAGTCCACCTTCGGGCATCTGAAGTCGCGGGCTTTAGCTTAGTTCATCAACTCAACTTCCATAGGTCGTCCCATCCTTCTTCGGGTGTCCTATATATTTTTCTTCGAATTTCTACGAGTTGTTTGGGTCGCCCACTACTGTCCCACTGAACACATCAGGCGACCCTTGCTTCTCTTTCGTCTTTGCTTCAAGCTGCTTTGGTCGTCCACTAATGTTGCACGAATCCATCGAACGACCTTTGCTTCTCTTTCATCTTTGCTTCTCGCTGCTTCGATCGTCCACTTATGTTACACGAATTCATCGGATGACCTTTTTTTGACTTTTGTCTTCTTTTTTTCAACCATTTTTCAGTCGCCCACTGATTTCACTCAGAGACTTCCGACGTCCTTTGCGCGGCTCCTGCCTTTGGTTGGTATCTTCAAGTATACTACGGTCGCCCGCTGACTTTACTCAAAACACACTGGGCGACCTTTCTTGCCTTTGACTATTTCCTTCAAGCTTGCTTAGGTCGCCCACTTATTTTCCACGAGTCCATCGGGCGTCCTTTGCTCGGATCCTAAATTGCTTAGGTTGTCCATTGATTACGCACCGAATACCTTGGGGATCTTTCTTTTTCCTCTGAGTTACTTTGGTCGTTCTCTGATTTCTCACTGAATACTTTGGGCGACCTTCACTACAAGAATGATAACAATCAGCGATAAAAATATCTATCGCAGATCTGTTGCTAGTTTGTCTCTATAATAATTAGCGACAAACCAGCGACAACAACAAACTATCACAAAAACTAGGTCGCTATTAGCGACAAATAGTTTTGTTGCTAAAATTGTCGCTAAGCCATAGTAACACCGTCACCAATCTGTCGTTAACCTGTCGTTAATTTTTTTTAAAAAAATGGTCTTTAAGACATCGCAAACTTGTCGCTGAACTTGTCGCTAAACCGCCGCTAAGTTGTCGCTAACGTGTCGCTAAGGCTATCGCTAACTTGTCGCTATTCTGCCTCTAAGTATCGTATTATATGGAAAATCGTATCATTACTCCGTCGCTATTTTGTTGCTAATCTGTCGCTATTCTGTCGCTAATTGTCAAAACAACTTAGAACGATACACCTATTTGTAGAAAAATCCTTATATAAAACATGGTATCAGCATATCAAACAAATATACTCATTCATGCACAAGATAATAAAGATGCCATATAAGAGTAATAAAATTCAAAGTAACACAACACAAGTTTCTAAGTACTCATCACAAAAACTAAGTCTACAACACATGTTTTAAAGTATCACAACATAAGTTTCTAACACTAAGTCAAACATAACATAATCTAATCATCGAACAGAGAAGTATGAGGAGCAAAACGACCACAAATCAAACTAAGGACCTCCAACAAAAGTGGTGTAACTCTCTCATCTACCCCCTCCACCACAAGGTCCTTCATCCCAGCCATAGTCGCAAGGGCTGATTCAGCGGTTGAACTATACGAGGACCAACGATAGAAGCAACACTCGCTTGTTGCAAACTCAATCTTCCTAACCCACGAAGTCGACCCTCCTTAGTAAGTCCTGCAACTTCATTCCATACTTCCTCGTCGACCTCGGGGATGGAGTCCGCATTATTCCCCTACTTCTCCGTCATAAGCAAATCGTATGCCTCCTGTAAATGAAAATAATTACTTCGATACCAAATACTTAAGGATAAATATTCTGAATGGGTGTTATGAAATTATACCACAATTTTTTTTGTTTGCTCCGAGATGAACTGGTTTGTCTTCTTATTAGTGTAAACTTTTTTGTACACCGTTCATAATTCAACTTTTCCGCCACTCGCCAACTCCTAGGACAATCACATTTCATATATTAAAATAATTTCAAAGTGATTAACGATAACAAACAATATTCATATAATTTTAAAAAAGATACAATTTTTCATTTATGCTCTATGAACCCAATAGAGCCTCCGCAATGGCAATGCCGCGTCCGGCTTAGACAATCTATTGTTTTTGTCGGTTGCCGACTTCTTTTGATATTCAGGTGACGCCCTACATTGAAAGCGATAAGTGTTGACAAAAAAGTTAAATCTAATGCAACTATTAAATATGAACATACCATGTGTCGCAAAGAGAAGACCAAACTTATTTGAAAATATGCGGTGCAGGTCTATCCTTTGCTTCGAGAATGTTACCGTCAGTCACAAGCCTTGCATCTCTCCGGTAGTTGAATAATACTCCTCTGAGATGATGTGAAGCTACAGTATTGAAAACCTTCCTTATTATACCATCAAGAAGGCCTTCCTCCCATTTATACTTGGCCTGAAAAGAAATTGGTTATTATTTTGTAAACTAATTTCAAGTAGTTAAACTTAAAATAATTTTACCTCAAACGCATTGTACATATCATCTCGATAAGACAACAGAATGTCCTTCCACTTAGCACAGCCTACCGGTAGCCTCGAAAGAACAAACTCGCTGATTTCTCGA
>LTAE01007587.1:0-22453 GCA_001647135.1 Pontederia paniculata
TTTGTTATTAAATTTGAGTTTATTTAGATATTATTTATGTTCAATATTCGGAGATCTACACAAAGTTATATTTGTTTTGATAGGAGACGACAAGCACACGAAATCGAAAAAGTATCAAGTGTTCAGCGAGAATACGATCGCCCCGACAAAGAGAATACGACTGTACCGACGCTGAGGAAGAAAGACTATTGAATGAAGAATACGGTCAGACCGACGTGAAGAATACTGCTGTATTGTGAACCTGAGCAGATTTCGGTCAGCCGTATTGAATTGTACAATTGTATTGTACTCCAGCCTGTATTGCGATACAATATCGATACAGCCGTATTTGATTTTTTGGTCCACCCGTATTGGAAGTTCTTAAGGCCATTTTTGTATATTTTTATGGGTATTTTAGTCATTTTGTAACAGATGAATGTTTGTGGACTTAGAAAGTATAAAAAGGGAGAAATTAGGTCGATGAAGGGGACGACGACTGCGAACGAACAAAGAAGGCTTGTGGAGAAGGGATAGATCTAGGTTTTGGAAAAACTCACGAATGCAATTTTTGTAATTTCTGAACCTATTCGTATCTTCGTGTTTTAGATTTGATGAACATGCTTTTCGTAATGGAATCATTGTTCTTATCTCTTATGATACATGGCTAATTTCCCTAATGTTCTAGGGTTTGAAGAAAATTAGGGATTTTGTATGTTTTCATTAGATGATCTATGGTGATGTATGAAAGTCATCTAAAAATTTCTCATGTGCAAATCTAAATGTGATTAGCTATCCTTTTAGGTCATTCTAGGTCTTTTTGGGGATGAAAATCTTAAGATAGATTTGTAGCTTTGTTAGACAATCTATAACTCTTGCCTTAGAAATAGGTTTTTGTTATAGAAATTTATTGTCGTGAACTTGATATTGATTTTCATATGTGAAAGACGAGAGTGTTTGCGTATGAAAAACTACTAAGTATATATGATCTTGAAAAAGATATATATAAAAAGAATTGAATGACATCGAATCATCAATTACATATTGCTTAGAATGCATATAAAAATCCCCAATTTGATTCAACTCTAGAACATCCAAATCTTTCTGAGAATTTTGTTTCGAACTTGTATCTCTTTAGTCGTTATAGTATACAATATTTCTTTTATTGCATGATTACTTTGTTTTCTTTTCCCTCACCGATAATTGAGTTTAGATAATAACCAAACCATTTCAAATTTAGTAATTGAAACCTCTCCCTGTGGGTTCGATATCTTTTATTACTATATAGGATTCTGTGCACTTGCAAAATTGCTATCACCCACCATACCTAGGTGTTCGACATGGAATCACACAAATTAGTCAAAGCTAGTAACCCATGATACTATGGGGGTTACTAAAAAAAATAAAAAAAAAGGAACGCGGTAGTGTCATGGGTGGTGGGATCGTGTCCTAAACAATATATATTGGTTATGCTCTAGATAACATGAACCATGTGTTTTTACAATACGGGTATTAGCCTCGATGTCATGGGATCAACGGTGTTGATACGAGCCATGTTCGCTCCGACGTGGTACATGAACACCTTCTTGGATGATCAAAACCTAGATTTTTGTTTATAAAACTACATAGAAATAAATCCAAACAATAATAAAATCTAAGGATACGATGAGCGATCATATCAAATTATTAATCTAATTAAAATATGATTAAAACATGAACCTCAACATGATTAACTATATAGGAAAATCCATATCTATGAGGGATTCACTTGAGAACATACTTTGCTTGCCAATCTACTCGGATATTGCGTCCTTTGATATTCCTTCTCTTCATCTCCTACTCCTCTTATCATATGCTTTCATTGTGCTGATCGTTGCTGCCCTCTTGTTGATGTCCTTTTAGATAGAGAGAGATAGATATACCCGTGAAGATTAAGAGAAGAAAATAATAAGTCTCAAGAAGTAATTTCATGATCTTGGATTTTATATAGAGGAATCCATGATTTTAGATGAGTTTAAAATAAAATCAAACTCCAAATCCAAATAAAATAGGATTCTATTCTATAGGTGCACCATGGTCATAATCGTAAATGGATAAAACAAGGTGTTACAAAGACTATCTTGAGGAAATTAGTCACCAATTGCAAAAAAAAATAATAATAAACTTTACTCTTTTACTACGTAAAAATGTAAATGTAAATTGGTCTCCACATGCTAATAGTATTTCTCTCACTTGACCAATCAACATATATCGTACCAGGAAATTTGTCATTTCCTTGTTTCCATTATATCTTATAAACTTAAGTCATAATGTGTGAGCTTAATACATTATAGCAACTAAAATGTTCACATGCATTATAATAAGAATGGAAGTCTTGTTTTACACAGTAGTTTGGCTAATGAATATATAGCAGTTTATTAGGTGTCCTGATGAATTTAATAAAAAAATTCATCACTAATAAAAAAATAAAATATCACAAACTATTTATAGTTTAATTTTTTTTTTTTGCATTTGAGTTCATTTTTCTAGTTGTAACATAACTAATAACTAATTTTATTTGATTTTTTATACCATTATGCAAATTATATTTTATTTTATCTAAAAAATACTAAAAAATGTATGAAACTAAAATTACAAAAAAAATGATTATGTGGATAAGAAAAAAATATATGAAATGCATGAACTATTATGGATTAAGGAGGTACAGAAAAAAAATAAATGTTTTTTTTTAAGAAGAATGCAAGATGACAGCTATATAGGAATCAATTACAAAACATTATAGCTTAATAGAATTAGTGAAACTCAAAATCATATATGAGATTACATTCCAATGTACCAGACAACCATAATTTGTCACTAGGACAATATTATATAGACAAAATATTGCATCTCCAGTAATTATCAATTAAAGTAGCAACTGGTCAAGCTGATAATTAAAGGTATAACTAGTGAAACTACTATGTTGTTAACAACTGGTCCAACTTGCACAAGTGCTGCATGTGACAATTGACGTTGGACCGACAGAAGGACGTCAACTTGCTTTGGCTAAAGACACACCATCGAATCCATCCAGATCGTGTTCATTTTAGGATGACTTCTTGTTGCTGCTGTAGGAGAAAGGCATGCAGTTGATCAACCTGCAAACATTGGACGCCATTGGCCAAAAAAATAATTAATGACTGGCAAGCAGCTGCAGAAATTTAATGTGTTCAAGGAGTGAACAGGCAAATGTTTCAGCATTAACTTCACGTACAGATCGAGGCCATTTAATTCTTTTACCTGTCCTTGCGTTTCTCCAGGAACCGAGCTATGGATGCTTTACGAGCTTGAGGTATAGCTGCAGTGGCAAATTGTTTACTGGTCAGTTCTGTATATAATTCCACTGCAGAAATGATGATATCAGAGAAAATTGAAGCACTCTTTCGCAGATTGAATTGAGTACCTCCCGGCATGCTTGCAGATGAGCAACCAGATTCAACAGTGGCATCAACAGCTTTCAAGCGTGCAGCAGCAGAAGAAGGCCTTGATGTGTTCATCATCACCATGTCCTCAACACTCACGCTCTGAGATCCAATGGCGAGAGTGAGAGAAATGGGGGTCGAGTCGTCGTCTGAGCAGTTTGATGTCTCTCGGCTCTGCTGCTGCTTGTTCTCCAGTACATCGAACGGAATTGGATCTTTGAGTGCCTGCATCGGCTGGTCAACTGGAGTTGCTAATTTAGGCCTCTTGTTCGCCACCAGCATGATCTCCTTGGCCTGCATGCAAACGAATATCATATAAAACCATTAATGTTTGCAGCTTGATTAAGAATACATGTTTATGCAGTAAATATATGCACGTACTTGGTGTAGGGAGACATCATTGTAGACAAGCACAGCACCTTTGTAAAATATGGTGAGCTGTGACGGTGGCGCTTGCTGCTTTGCTGTATTCCTATATCAGGTACACGTTATTAACCAGTTAATTAATGTTATAATTTGAGATACTTGTATCAAACTACATGTCTTTAAGAAGTATTACCACTGTGAGAAGGATCCTGAGGAAGACTCCGCAGCAGAGGAGAGGATTTTGGCTCCAATTTCTCTTTGCAAACTCTGTTGTTGTCTGAAACCCTGCTCGTTGGTTGCCATTTGTGTGCAATGATACGGAGTCATCTGAGAGCGCTCGGCTCTGCCAATACCATGGTGCTGGTACATGGAAGATCTGGATGACTGAGCATGATGCAGGCCGTGCTGGTTGATGTATTGGCTGAAATATTTCTGCAGAACAAGGATATGAACAATCCAAGTCAGACTCAGACATTTGGATTAATCTCGACACCTGGAAGTAATGAATGGGAGCACAGAGCTGCAGGAATTTTCAAACCTGAGATGCTAAATTGTAAGGTGAGGGTTGAAATCCAGATGGAATGATCTTGTCGTATGACATCTTTCTAATGTTGTGAACTTCTGCAGCTTGCAATGGTACATAGCCATGGAAATCAGATATTCTGGTTGGAGACGGCGGCCACTGACCTCCATGAACTCCTGCAGTGTTAACAGAACTTGTCATGTCACTATATGGATAATTGTTATTGTTAATTAATTGCTCATCCTATGTCACCGATTAAACAAAATATTCAAATATAATATGTTAAAAAATTCATAAAGTGCCTTGAAAAAAAAATTTAAACTTTCATTAATAATTGTAAAGAAAATATGACTTAGGGATGGTCCGGTTGGACATATATTTAAGCTGAAATACAGAACATAAGAAAGCACACAACACACACTTATGAAAATATATTAATTCCTCAAGAGAAATTGCTAACAGAAATTTCCAAAGGAGAAAGAAGAAAACAAAGTAATGATCGCAGCAAGTAATATATATAGTAGTAAAGATAACCTGAATCTTGGAAGCAGAGGCCATGGAAGTCCTTTGGCAGCTCTGTGGAGGACTTCCCACTTAGAAGACTCATACTTCCTCCTCTCTCCATGGGAGTTTCAATTAGAGGTGTCTTCTTGGCTTCTCCTCAGCTGATCCTCTCTCTCTCTCTCTCTCTCTCTCTCTCTCTCTCTCTCTCTTGATGTGCGCAGGAAGAAACATATATATGCGGTCGAGTGTTTGCTTATGGAGAAGGTGGAGGAAGAGGGAGGAGTTATANCTCTCTCTCTCTCTCTCTCTCTCTCTCTCTCTCTCTCTCTTGATGTGCGCAGGAAGAAACATATATATGCGGTCGAGTGTTTGCTTATGGAGAAGGTGGAGGAAGAGGGAGGAGTTATATTGGCTTTAAAGCAGAGCAAGTAAACATGTGAACCTAAAAGGAGGAGAAAGAAGAATAAAAGACAGATATTATTGTTTATTTACGATCAACACTCGTGGATTTCTTCCACGTGATGCACGCGCCAAAATAGTAGATTAATGTGGACCTCTTTTTTTTCTTTTCTTTTTTTTTTTAATTCTAAAATTACGAGCACAATACCTCCGGTCGCCGACCACGTTGGCATCGTGGGATAAATGTGATGAGAGACTCATATAGATGTATAGGAATCGAAGGCATAATTAGTACTTGGGTTTGGGTAAGGGGGTGGATGCTGCTTTCCAGCCTTTAGTGATTTGACGGCCAAATTGTACCAAGAAAATGACTTTTCAACAAGAAAGCATTGAAATTAATTTCAGGACAAAAGAAAAGAGGAAGAAAGACATTTTCTTGTTATTATTTTATGGTCGACTTGTGTAACTTGTGTTGCAATTTGTATCACAAAGTAGTACAACTTTTGCATTAAATTCATGTGCATAGGTTAATTACTTATGGGTGATGTTAGTATGCATATCTCAAACCCCAAAGGCGACCGACAACTAGATTTATATATAAATTTTAAAATGATATATTGATTTACTGATTAAGATTTTATTTCCTAATTAGTCATTCATGCACTTTTTTTTTATCTCTTCTTGTATAGCTTACTTTGTTATATGAAGATATTTTACATGACATATTTAATTAATTTGATCTTGATATGCATCTTTTTATTAAGGTCTTTTTATTTTATCGAGTCTGACTTGGTTTTTAAGATGAGTGTGGTAGGAAAGAAAGAATGTAAAAAATAATAGGAGTTCAAATTCTAAAGAAAATATTTAAAAATCATGTTACGATCTTGATGGGCTAAGCACGATGGTGAGTGAAGAAAAATATGAAAAGTTGTCACGATCCATAAAATTGGCTATTATGTCCGTAAAAATAATTTTGTGAGCATACTGGTGAACATGATTGTGAGCGTGATAAAGAAAATAATGATAACATATACCAACAAATGCACTAGTAGCTCAAATAATAAAGTTAATGTAAGATTGCCAATCTCACGAGTATTATTTAATTTTGCATTAAATTCATGTGCATAGGTTACTTACTTATGGTTAATGTTAGTATGCATATCTCAGACCATAAAAAAAGGCGACCAACAACTAGATTTATATATAAAGTTAAAATGATATATTGACTTAGTGATATAGATTTTAATTCCTTTTGTATAAATAAGAAATTAGTTATTCATGCACTTTTTTAATCTCTTCTTGTATAACTTATTTTGTTATATGCATGTATTTTACATGACATATTTAATTATTTTGATCTTGACATGTATCTTTTATTAAGTTATTTTAATTTTATTGTGTCTTGCTTGTGTTTTAAGATGAGTGTGGTAGGAACGAAAGAATGTACAAATAATATGAGTTTGAATTCTGAAGAAATTATTTAAAAAAATATTCTTAATAATATAAATATAAAGATATTGCTCTTTCTATCGACTTAAGCTTTTAGGATTGTTGGTAGCATATCTAATTTAATATGGTATCATAGATAGAGGTCCTGAGTTCAAACATCGATAGCTCGTATTAAAAATTAATTCATTATCCACGAGTTGGGCTTTGGGCTAGACCAAAGTTGTAAGCGGACCACACGTGAGGGGGAGTGTTATTAATAATATAAATATAAAGATGTTGTTCTTCCTATCTTTTCTGATCAGACTATATCTTGAGTAGTTGATTCCTCCTTGCAAAGCTTCGTCCAGTATTGGACGTCATTCCTTGGCGAGAAGAGGATAATGAATGTGAAGGAGGCGAAAAAGGGATCTTGCAAGGAGCGGTTGAAGCCGGATTGCCAAGGAAGCTAGTAGTCAACGGGCAACAAAGAGTGTTGGGTTTCTCAATGCACCTTCACTCTCATCCTCGAACACACGAAAACCCCCGACGACTACTTCCCTTCGACCTTTGTTCTGCAAGCGCGACGTCAATGGCGGCCGCGCGTCCCCCGCGCTATGAGTAATGAACCCCAAAGCCCTATGGATACTTTTGTCATTAGGTCGACCGCAGAGGGAGTGAAAGCGATCTGTTACGACCAAATGGACCGGCCCATAATATTTAGGCCCAAATATATGTGGGTTTGGTTCGGTTCCTAGACAAGTTTTCCTAAAGAGAGCGACGCGGCAGCAGCGGAGCGAGGGCAGCAGCAATGGAGCAAGCGGCAGCGGCGACAGGGTTCGTCTTGTTCGGATCTACTAGAGAACCTGAAGAGAGCAACGACAACAACAGAGGAGCAGAGCGACAGTGGCAAAATCCTTCGTGGATGGGACAACAACAGCGCAACAGAACAGCGAAGTAGCAGAGATGCGATCGAGCGGGGATAGCAGCAGTGGCAGCGGCAACAGTGGAGTAGAGGAGACGGACTGGCAGAAATTTTTTTAACAATTGCTGAATTACGATCTTGATGGGCTTAATCACAATGGTGATTGAAGAAAAATATGAAAAAATTGTTATGATCCATTAAATCAGACATTATGTTCGCAAAAATGATTTTAAAAGCATACCAGAGAACATGGTCATGAGCGTGATGCAAAAATTATAATAACATATGCTAGTAAATGCACTAGTCGCTGAAGTAATAAAGTAAATAGTAAGATTGTCGATCCCACGAGGAATATCTAATATATACTCATTAATCCCAATTAGTTATTTGAGAGATTAAAGATTCAATTTCGAGATAAAAAATTATCCTAAATAAATTTAGAGGTAAGACAAAAAAATTCAAATATGAGAAGAATTAGGGGAACTCTTGTCTACACCATCGATGTTATGGATTCCAACAGAGGCACTAACATATATGAACCAATGATAAAACGAAGAACTCTCAATCTATCTAACTCATCATATCTCAAGCTTGAGTTATCTATCTTGCAAATAAAAAGTAAGAATTAACTCTCTCAATTTTTAATCCTAATCAATGATTAAACAAGATGCATTAAAATTATTTCCCTTTCAATTAAGAGCTCTTTTGATTTCTTCTTAATTGATTACACAATCTTGGGGCTATTTCGATGTCTCCTAGGTTATGTTATTCATGCAAGGTGAAACCCTATATCAAATCAACAACATTCACATGCAATAATCAAGTCTTCCTTTCAGAAAAATCAATTATTGCATTAGAATAAAATCACCAAAAAAACACTAAAAATCAACATGAATTCTATCAAAATATTCAAACTATATCAAGCTATGAAAAGATCCATAACAAAGGAAGTTCAATAAACACTAACAATGAAACACTTCACAGAACTAAAAATAAACATAAAAAAGAAGTTCAATGTTCATACGAGAATAACTAGAAAATAAAAGAACAAATAAAACTGAGAAAAAGACGATGCTCGCAAGTCCCTTGTGATTTCCCGTGTAAAGCTCTGATCACTTACACCTTCGAAGCCTTTTCCTCTTCACTTTTCTTCAGCACAAAATTCTCTTTCCTTGGCCTCCAAAATTATTTTGTAATGGGCGTGGAATTGATGGTGTCATGAACTATAAGAGGATTTCACGCTCGTGAAAGTGATTTCATGGTGGTGAAACTCTTGTCAACGTCGTTGCCTTCTGTAGCACTCATGAAGCCAGTTTAGGCTCGTGAAAGTTTGAGTACAAAAAATCTATTGTTAGGCAGTGCTTGTAAAAAGCTTGAATGGGTCGTGATGTTGGGTATCACTAATATATGCTTCGGTGGCGTCCGTGAAGATGGTCACTCGAAATCTTTGTCTCATCTTGTCTTTTTGCATCTAATCCATGCCTAAACAGAGAAGATAGACAAATATGAGAACACCAATTCCAAAAAATATCACAATATTAATAATAAAATAAATGAAAAACATGCAAAATAATTCAATTAAATGAATGCAAGATGTTCATAAAATGCATGCATCAAAGCGAGAAGATGATTAATTGAATATATAAAGTTCATCTATCCTAAAACACAGATCGCGATCTTGAAGTGTTCAAGTCATGGGCCATGAATGATGAGGTACAATATTGAGCGAGATGAATGAAATAATTGATCTATCTAGTCATGACCATGAAAGTTGATGTCACACCCATTAAAAGTTAGAAACCATATTGCCAAGTTTCGGTTACGACCACAAAATCTGTCATGAGTCATGATGATATGAGTTGAAGATCAAATTTCATTCACAACCATGATATTCTGCCACTGGCCGTGAAAATCGATTTTGTAGAACTAGAATCAAAGCCTTTTTCTTAACTCGCCTTATCAAATTTTCAGTTTTGTGTCCCGATAAAATAATTTTGGCTGATTTTCATTCGAAACAAGTTGATGGAATTAAATCGCCAAAAATAAAAAAAATAACCCTAAACTCTATTTTTTAGGCTCTTAGATCATTTTGAGGACTCTTATGCATTATGTTAGATGATAGAGAAGATGTTTAAAATTTTTTGAAGATCAATGCTGTAGAAAAGCCTGGTCCATTTGGTAGAAGGCTATGTTGTTGATTCGTCCTAACGAGTTAGATTTCTTATTTTCTTTTCATTGTTATTTCGGGTTTAAGTTCTCCTATTTTTTTATGATAATTTATGGTCTTGAGTAGTTTTGTATTAGGGAATTTTGAGGAACCCTATGTTAGTTTGAATCCTTCTTAATAAATATTTTCTTTTATAGCATAATTATTAATCTTATTTTTTTCTTTTATGCATGGTGATCACGAAAATTAAATGATTAATGTAATAAACTCTTATGCTAATTGCACGAGAAAAAATGATAATTGAGTTTAAGTCAAAATAACTTATATCATGACCTAAATTCGTTTGAGAATCTTAAGTTGTGTGGCATGCTAGTTGGACTTGATTAAGCGACTAACAACTTAGGAATTGCGCAATAAGATAGATGCATCTTAGTTTAATTGAATCAAAGCCTTTTTCTTAACTCGCCTTATCAAATTTTCAGTTTTGTGTCCCGATAAAATAATTTTGGCTGATTTTCATTCGAAACAAGTTGAAGGAATTAAATCGCCAAAAATAAAAAAATAACCCTAAACTCTATTTTTTAGGTTCTTAGATCATTTTGAGGACTCTTATGCATTATGTTAGATGATAGAGAAGATGTTTAAAATTTTTTGAAGATCAATGCTGTAGAAAGCCTGGTCCATTTGGTAGAAGGCTATGTTGTTGATTCGTCCTAACGAGTTAGATTTCTTATTTTCTTTTCATTGTTATTTCGGGTTTAACTTCTCCTATTTTTTTATGATAATTTATGGTCTTGAGTAGTTTTGTATTAGGGAATTTTGAGGAACCCTATGTTAGTTTGAATCCTTCTTAATAAATATTTTCTTTTATAGCATAATTATTAATCTTATTTTTTTCTTTTATGCATGGTGATCACGAAAATTAAATGATTAATGTAATAAACTCTTATGCTAATATGAGTAGTTTTGTATTAGGGAATTTTGAGGAACCCTATGTTAGTTTGAATCCTTCTTAATAAATATTTTCTTTTATAGCATAATTATTAATCTTATTTTTTTGTTTTATGCATGGTGATCACGAAAATTAAATGATTAATGTAATAAACTCTTATGCTAATTGCACGAGAAAAAATGATCATTGAGTTTAAGTCAAAATAACTTATATCATGACCTAAATTCGTTTGAGAATCTTAAGTTGTGTGGCATGCTAGTTGGACTTGATTAAGCGACTAACAACTTAGGAATTGTGCAATAAGATAGATGCATCTTAGTTTAATTTGATTTATGGTGGATTCATTTAAATGTCTCGATTAACCTAAAAAAAGATAGATAATTTCTCATTTTTGGCAGATCATATCTTAAGCAATTTTTAGTCCATCATCATATTTGACTTATGCATCAATTTGATTCAATCTAACATGGTGGTAAAATAAAATCTCCTAATTCTAAAAAAAATTCTCATCTTATCTAACATTATCTTATCTAGCACAATCTAATCTTATCCCATCTTTTAAATTTTCTATTATTTTGATAAAAAAATATTTATCTTACAAATTAAAATTTTCTTTGACAACTTAATTAATTATTTTAATTCACATTAGTCTTCCTGGGTTGGACATACTAACTCCTAAACCTTATTACTTGATACGATTAGTACACTTACTAGCAATAACTTTCTATGATCTTAGCATGCATCAATTTTTTTTGTGTCATTGACAGAGACCTTTTTCGGCTTATCTAGTTAATTTCTATTGTTGAATTGAGAATTTTTTATTTCTATTTTGTTGTTTTCTGCTTTGTGATTTCATAGAATGAATGAATATCAATTTTCTGGATTTATTGAGCAAAGGAAAAATATATACATCTAAGGTTCACAACATTAGAAGCTCGAAAAATTTAGTTGGAGTTCAACTATGAGATTGAATGAACTGCTCAACAACTAAAGAAGAATTAAAAAGAACCACATGGTGGTCAATCAGGCCAAATCATGTCATGCAAATAAGTCGCCCACATATAGGATCATGAAAGATTATACTCTTTATCAAGTGTACAACAACCCATGAAATATCACATTACTGTTTGTTATTGCATATCAATTTCAAATTCAACATGGCACACTCCAAATGGTGCAACATGATTAATTTTGTGAAAATCAAGATGAAGTCCATTTGAGCTATATTGATGCGTGTTAAATTAGTCATGTTTTTCATGGCATATTTGGTCCAAAACCCTCATTGATACAACGCATGCATCATTTTATATACTTCTTTACATTTATTTATTTTAAAATAGAAAACTATCTAATTTATTAAATTTATTGTCTAGGAGATAAGAGGACGAAGAGATGAAGACAGTAGAAAAAATGACACTCAAATCAGAGTTAAAATAAAGCGAGAATCGCGATTTGAAGTTGGCAGGTTTGAACATGAGTGTCAGTGACGGCCATAACAAAATATATGTCATAATTTCTGCTTGTTTCATGCCTGGAACACCGCAATAAGAGCCCTAGGCAAATGTCACGGCACGTGATAGAAATTTCATGGTTGTGACAACCCAGAAAATACATTTTCCCCTGTCTCACGCCCAGAACTCCACCATCACAGGAATGAAAAGTATCCAATTGAATGTCACAGCTGTGACACTGAAAGACAGCCTATGATAACCCAAATCCAAATTTGACCTTCAGTCACGATCATGTTAAGCCACTCACGGCCTGTGACAACCTCAGACTTGATTTTTACCTTCGGTCTGGGCCGTGACAAGCCTCACGGGCCGTGACAATGTGGAAAATATGCTTTGGCTTCAATCACGGTCAGACAAGGCCATGACAATTTACAGAAAAAAAATTAAATAAGTATTTTTAAACCCATTTACCCCAAATTAAGCCTAATCTTCTCTAAATAAAGTTTGTTATTCGAGGACTCTTCCTACCTATAAATATCAAGGAATCCATCTATTGATTCATTCATCTATCAGAGAATTGAAGAAAGATTTTGAAGATAAATTATGTCAGACAGAGTCTGGAGCCAAGCCTAACGCCAGGAGAAGAAGAAGAAAAAAATTCTACAGATTCTATGAAGAAGACGATCGTCATCCCAATGTTTTGATCCCTATTTTGTAATCTTCTCTTCTCAACTTTTTGGGTGAACTCCATTGTAATTCATTTTTAAATCTTTTCTAGGGAAATATTATTGAAAAGGAGAAACCTGTGAACCCTTCTTTGAATTAATTTTAGTCCTAAATTTCTTACACATATGCATATGGATTTTAATGTTCTTTTATGAATTCTTGAGAGTTCTTTTCTAGCATCTTGGAGAAGAATAGCAAACTCTTATTTCTCTTTGATAAAGAAAAGTGATTTTTGGATTATTAATCAAGGCATTGCATAACATATCTTGGTAGCATCATGTAGAGGAATACCTTAGGTATCAGGTCTATGAGATTGACACCCTGGAGAGGGACAATCAATAACTTAGGAAATACATCTTGACGCATCTCAAAATCCTAGTTGATTAGATTGACATATTAGAGAGGAACAATCAATCTCTTAGATTTGAGATCGTTAATGAATCCCGGAGAGGACATCATACTTTAAGTAGATCCTAATCCTCGTAAGAATTTGAGTTAAACTAAACATTAATTGAACTTGAGTGAAACCGATACTATATCTATTCATCTTACGTCATCCTAATCCATAAAGCTTTTGTTATCAAACTCTTTTTTTTCTCTTTCCTTTTCTTCTCTTTCCTTTTCTTCATTCTCTGTTATAAATTCATCTTTATCACAAACCTATTTTCTCTCATTAGTTGTCGAGATTAGATAGATAAAGTTGATATTTGACCTCGTGGAATCGGTAACTCAACTCACTTTTGAAGTATTACTTGATACGACTAGTACACTGGCTAGCGATTTTATCTGCATAATTGCAGGCATCAAGTTTTTGGCGCCGTTGCTGGGGATTAATTCATTAATTTTCTTTTCTAGTTTCATTAGATACTTGATTTTTTTGTTACTTTCACGTTTCTTCTAGTGTTGTGAGTTTTTCAAGATACATCTTTTGAAAATCACATGTTCAACAATGCATACGACATCCTATATTCAGTGGCAAAGAAACAACAAAAGTCTAATCAACAATCATTGCTAGAAATTGAAGATAAGGGAAAAACTGTTAAGCACGAGGAGGAAACACCAAGTCAAAATATCATTAAAATGCCTCAATAAGTTCAACAACAAGGTCCCTCGATGGACCCACTAGCCATACTCACAAATGTGATGAGTGGATTGTTAGCAAAACTTTCTGAACAAAAGAATATGATTCAATCTATGGAGAAACCTATTTCTGATGAAATGGAGAGCAGCAATGATACAAATAGTGTTATCACTTCATTACTAGCTAATAAATCATCGATTGAATCAAAAGTCAATATTGAGGAGATGATTGGTCAGCTGACCACAACTATTGAAAAGAAATGCCTCATGCAAGATCAACTTATCAACAATTTGGAGGCACAATTGACACAATTAAAGAGTCAACCCAAAACTGAGATAGTACCATCTCCTAAGTTGTCAAATGTGCAAGTTAAATTCAAAGACATGGAAAAAAACTTGAAGGAGTGGAGAAGAAAGTTGCGCAATTGAGTTCTCAAAATACTACACTTCATGAATGCAAGAATTCAAAATAGTTAGAAATTCTTAGGAGGCCATATCACAATCACCACTCTTCTCAAAAGAGATGGCGGCCAAAAAGAAATAACCAAAGAAGGACATGGATCATGCAATGGCAATTCAAGGAGTCAAGCCAATACATCATGGAAGATGGACAAGTTAGAAAGAGAAATTCACTTTCTCATGTCCCTATCAGTACAACGGCAGTGTCTCCAGATCGATTAACCTCCAAAGAGAGGGAAAACACCAACAATCTTAAAGCAGTGGCGCCACAAAAGTTTACCTGCCATCGAAGAACACCAACAATCTTTTGGGTTACAAAGTCAGACCATCAAATTTGTTGATCCACAACGCGAGAGCATAATTGAAGAAAGACTAGTTGAGCATATCAATACCATTGATGGTGAGAGGTGGGAGATAGAAGGGTGCATGATTATGCACAACTACTGACACACACCTTGACAAGCAACAACGATCACATACATATTCTTAGTGATATTGTTCTTTATTTCTCTTAGTTTCTTGAGTAACACTAACTCTCATCTGTGTTGAGTCTTAGGTTGGTTAGTAAAACTTCTTGAGTGTATAGTCATCCTAGGAAAATGAGGCCTCAACTACCTTCGTCATGGGTCAAAGCTTCTCATACGAGACGTTCTATTGAGCAACCTATGATGCTGCTATTGACATCCCTTTCTATCCTCTACAATATGATATTTCAGGTATTCAGACCACATTGGAGGCCATTCGAGCGGAGCAGCTATTGCAATATGAGATTTTGATGGAAATTCAGACGCGCTAGGACAGAATTGATGATATCATTCACCACGTACACGAGCATCATGCAAACCAGAAGCATTACTGGTGATTCTTCATGCCATAATTGCAGCCTCCGACTATGGACTAGCCTGATCGTATTTTCTCCTTTTAGGTTCATTCTATTTATTGTGTTTCATTTCCATCGTTGTATCATCTCCCTTGGTGGTGGCTTAAACACTGAGGACAATGTTCAGTCTAAGCTTGGGGGAGTTTGCATTTTATGCATATTTTTTGTTAGTGTGTCGCATGTTTAGTTTCAATATGTTATGTTGCATTTCATATTTAATGTGTCATCTTTGGTATGCATCCATGTGTTAGTTGATGAAAATATGAAAAGTCCAAAAAAAAAAGTCTCAGCTCCATCTACTAACCCGCTCCATCTACTAACCTTTACTTAACTTTTTACTTTATTTAAGTATATTCTAGAGATATCTAGTATGATCTATGAAATTTGAGTGTCATTCTTTCAAATGCAGATCACAAGTATGTATTGAATTCCTGAATTTTGTTGATAAGGACTATGATTTCTTAGACTATAATTCTTTTTCAACTTTATTGTACTTGAGCCTAGATTATTGCAACCATTTTATTAAATGTTTAAGTATCTTTTGAGCTTATAAAAAATATTGTGAAAATGCAAAAAGTAAAAAAAAAAATGAAAATATCTATTATTGTGTGAAAAATCTAAAATGAAAAAAAATAAGTAAGAAAGAAGGGGGTGAAGTAGTGCCCAAGTGTTATCCAAAAGTTGGGCGAGTCCGGACAAGTAAGCTTGAGGGGTGCTTTAACACTTGTTGCGCTACATCTTGTTTGGGAGTCAATAGTTGAAAGCCCGCTACATGGACCAGCTTGTGTAAATTGGAGAAGCGCCTAAGTGCTAATTCAACTGCCTAGTTCAACCTTTCATTCAGAACCTGAGAATGATCGGGCAAGTACACCCATAGGGGACTCTTAAATCTTGCTGACCTAAGACCATCTGGTTTGGGATCCATTGGTTGTAAGCTGCTACATGGACTTCCTTGTGCAACCCTGATTGGAAGTTAGAACTCATAAAAATGAAAATTATATTCATTCTTATTGTTTAAAAGTATAAGCTCAACTGATACTTTTGCCTTCAACACTAATGTTGTAGTTTGATAGAATGTCTGTTAGCCGTGATAGAATCATTTGAACTGTTTATGGGTAAGAAACTCTTTGAAGCAAGGAGATGGATGAAGGTGCATTACTAGTGAGGAGCAGGAGAGAGGTGGTGCAAGGAGAGTATTGGTATGCAATAAATATGTTATGATGGAAGAGTCTTGAACATTGCTCTGAATTTTTTCTTGAGGACAAAACAAGACTTTTAGCTAAACTACTCATGTTTTTCATACCATATTTGGTCCAAATTTCACTCATTTCTACATCGCATGCATCATTTTATGTACTTCTTTGAATTTATTTATTTTAAAATATAAAACTATCTAAATTTTATTGTCTAAGAGGCAAGAGGACAAAGAGACGAAGACAATGAAAAAAAAAAACAACACCCAAATCGGAGTTAAAATGAAGTCAGAATTGTGATTTGAAAATGGTAGTAGGTCACGGCCATGACAAAATAGTCACGACTGTGACTGAAGCTACAGGTCACGATTTTTGCCCTTTTCACGACCAAATAACAGCCCTAGGCAAGCCGTGACAGAAATGTCACGGCCAAGACAACCCAAAAAATGCATTTTTCCCTTATCTCATGCCCATAACTCCACCATAACGGCCATGAAAATTATCCAGTTGAATGTCACAGCCGTGACACTACAAGTCACGGCCTGTGACAACCCAGATCCTTTTACCTTCAGTCACGGTCATGACAAGCCAATCACGACCTGTGACAACCCTAGACTTGATTTTTACCTTCGGTCACGGCTGTGACAAGTCTGTTACGAGCTGTGACAATGTCAAAAATATGATTTTTCAGTCACAATCGTGACAACCTTGTCACGAGCCGTCACAATTTATGTGAAAATTTTAAATAATTTATTTTAAATCCATTTTTACCCCAAATTAAGCTTAATCTTCGCCAAAACAAACTTTGTTATTTAAATTCATATATTGATTCATCTAATAGAGAATTGAAGAAAGATTTCTGATGCATTCTAAATACACTAGCAAGCACACTAGTTGTTCAAGTAATAAAGTGAAAAGAGTAAAGATATTGAACTCACGAGGACTAATGTAACCTAGCCTTGTCTATATTCATAAGTAGTAGAGAAGAGATTAATTTCAGTTTTAATTCAAAGGATAAAAGATGAGAAAAGATAAAATTTCAGAGATGAGGTAAAATGAGATCAAATCAGATTAAGTTGGAAGATTTAGGACTCTATCTCACCACTAAATCAGATTGAATCACAATTGCTCTAATGATGGACTAAGAATTGCCTAAATTATGTTCCCCTAAGCAGGTGCAATCAACTATCTTAAATTGAGATTAATCGGGATGTTCAAATGAATCCATCCTAAATCAATCTAAACCTAAGATGCTTTAATGTTGTAGTTCTTAAACTGTTGAGCGCTTAAACAAGTCCAATCAATATGCTACACAATCTGAATCTCCCGCGAGTAATCGGATTGTGACACAAATTGCTATGACTTAAAATTTCAAAGATCAATTCCTCCTAATGCTCAGACCAATGAAATTAATTACACTAAACAGTCAATAATCAAACTTCATGATCATCACAGAGAGAGAACCACATTATAAACAACAATCACATTCTAAAAGAAACAAATCATTAAGATTCAATCTCAAATAAGGTTCAGAAACTCCCTAACAAAGATAACTAAACATGATAAAAGTTATATCAAAAGAAAATAAGAAATCAACTATAGATCTCTGTAGAAGATCTTCAATGTTTTGCTCAACTTTGCCTCCAAAAGCAGCACTCCACTCAAGGCTTCGAATAGATCTCTAGCTTTTCAATTTCGTCTTCTATTCTCTGTGTACAATAATCTGAATATGTCTAATATTCGTTCTCTATCTTCCGGTTCTCCACATATATTTATAGCCCCAAGATATTTCTAGGGTTTCCATAGAGTTTGACAAAGTTTGGAAACCTTTTCATTCAAAGATAAGAAAATCTGTAGTTGAATTCGTAACAATGTGGCTGAGAATTTTTCCCCTAAAACTCCTTCAAATATGATAAATAATATTTCCTTTTGATCCCCAAAGAGTTTGGATAGGTTATAAACCTTTTCCCATCGAAATTCCTCCAAAAGATTCAAGTTTGAGCGAAAACAGGCGAAACTGCGCGTGCTGTTATGGGCTGTAACAGATTTAATGGGTTGTAATAGGGGCTATCACGGCCCGTGATGAAATGTTGTGGCCCGTGAGATCACATATCACGGCCCGTGATGAATTGTAACGTCCCGTAACTCGGGATATTTGACGCTGCAACTTGTATATTCATGACTTACGGCCCGTAATGATTTCTGAGTTTCGAGCTTCGGTGAAGGTTGTAATGGCTTGTGACGGCTCTTGCTTCTTTTACACCTCCATCACGTCCCGTAATGTCCGGTCACTGCCCGTAATGGTCACTGGAAGTTTGATTTCATCTCCGTAAATGTGTGCTTTTGTGAGTTGATTCCAACCATTAGCCTCTTCAGTTGATTTCCGACAAAATACACCAACAAGAGTAGAATCATGACTCGAAACATTATGAACAAACAAAAAAATAAAATAGATGCATGCGATGCCAAAATGACTCAAAATTATGCCTAATACAGGTCCTAAAATATGTTATAAAATGCATGCATCAATTTCAAAGAGAAATTTTAGAACATAGAAGATGGAGCCCAGCCTAACGCCAAGAGAAGAAGAAGAATTTCTATAGATTCTATAAAAAGATGATTGTCATCCAAGTGTTTTGATCTCTATTTTTCTAATATTCTCTTTTCAACTTTTTGGGTGAACTCTATTATAATTCTTTTTTAAATCTTTTTTGGACAATTATTATTGCAAGGGAGAAACCTGTGAACCCTTCTTTAAATTTATTTTAATCTTGAATTTCTTATGCGTATGCATGTGGATTTTAATGCTCTTTGATGAATCCTTGAGAGTTTGAATCTTTTCTAACATCTTGGAGAAGAATAGCAAACTTATTTCTCTTTGATAAATAAAAGTGAATTTTGAATTATTAGCGAAGGCATTGCATAACATATCTAGATAGCATCCTGGAGAGGAATATCCTAGATATGAGGTTATGAGACTAACACCTTGAAGAGGGACAATCCATAGCCTAAGAAATACATCTTAACGCATCTCAAAATCTTAATTGTTTAGATTGACATCCTGTCGAGGAACAATCAAGTCTCTTAGATTTAAGATAGTTAATGCATCCTAGAGATGACATCATGCTTTAGGTATATTGATGCGAAGTGTGGGGTAAGATAGAAAATGACCACATGTTAGGGGATTAACCAGGATCAATCTTCTGTAAAGGTTGTCTTCACTTCAAATTTTACTATTTATAAACCTAGCACACTCCTATCACTGCAAGTATACGACAATCGTCGAGTACTTCAGGTATCGATCCACAGGGAAACTTCGCTTTCACACTTCTATTACTGCTATTCCTCAGTCAAGCTCTCGCGGTTAGGGGGTTTGACACTAGAGGTCCAAGCCCTAACCGTAATAGGTGAGGGGTAATCAATAGAAATAATATTAGTCGAGTACTTCAGGTATCGATCCACAGGGAAATTTCGCTTTCACACTTCTATTACTGCTTTTCCCTAGTCAAGCTCTCGCGGTTAGGGGGCTTGACACTAGAGGTCCAAGCCCTAACCGGAATAGGTGAGGGGTAATCAATAGAAATAATATTTTTGTTGGTTTTTATAATAGAGAAAGCTGAATTAAGAAAGATAACTTTAATAATGGGAGGACACCAGGACCCTGGGTTCACCTCTGAATCACACCCATCTGCTCTTTGTCGTGAAATCATACAAAGTCGTCCAGGCCCTTACACCACGGGTCAAGGCAACGCCACTATTACGGTGATTGCTCTACCTTTTACCTTCCCGCTCTCGCGGTGGAGGTTCAAGGCTTGAGCTAATGTAATCTGGCCATGGTCACACACTCTCTCTCAGAGGAGATCTCACTATCTTAAATCTTGATAAAAGATTATAAATCTTGACACCCGAGTTCCAGAGGGGTACTGCCTCTCAGCGTGCGCTAACCTATTTTCCAAGGGGGACCTCGAGGTCCAGTTAGGGAGTTTCTCAGGTTGGAGCATTACCCTGCTTTCGCAGAGGTAACCTGATCAGTAAGCCCCCACTCTCGTGCTGTATGCTTATGGGGCCAACCAAAAGATTGTTCCCCAAGTTACCTATCAAGCCTCTCTCGAGGTCAAGGCCACTTGATTCACCTCTCTAACAAAATCTACAAGTCAAACTCAAGACAAGTGTTACTCGCCCCAGGTCAAGCTCTAGAGGTAGGGGCAAACACTCACCTATCCCCTAACTCAGGAGGCATAACCTGGACTAAGGTTCCCCAAAATTCATCACTAACCTCTCGGCTCATTGTGTGAAGATGGCAACACTATAAGGCCCTTATGGACAGTGTGCACTTGGGAAAAACCAAACGAACAACAAAGAAGTATAAAAACACCATCTACCAACACATTTCAACACACAAGATTAAGTGGACGATAGAGAAGCAAATGTTCAAAGCATTTCAAAGCAAATAGAGTGAAACACAGTATTCCCCAGGATCCCGGCGGTAGGACTCTAGTCGGACATCCTGGGTACAGAAGTCACATAAGAAAAATAGAATACAACCAACATAGTGTCTACCCCAAAACTAAAGTTCAGCATGAAAAGTTAAATTCAGTTCCGGCCGTTCGACCCCCTCTCCTTTTATATCCCTCTTGTCCTCTTCAGACCTTCTATTTTGTGATTTTCCAAAATTCGGAGGTGAGAAGATCTTCAAAATTCAAAATCCCCAAAAATCTCGCTGGTGAGGCATCAGCTCCGCAAAATCCGGGTGTCAGTTGTGGAGGTTACCCCGGTTCCTCGGCTGCAACAACAAAAACGGAAAGAATTTAAAATTTTGAATATTCAAATAACTAAAATCGTGAAATCTGGTTAAAACCTTCTTAAATTAGCTTAAATTTCTAAAATCCAATAATGATGATGCCGAATATTCAAAAAGTGGAAAATGAAAGTAAATCAGCATAAATTGTTTAAAAAATAGAGATTGGGGTAAACTTTTCGGAGGTTGGGTCGAGCTATTTAGTTATACCTTTTCCTGTCATCATATATCCTATTCCTCATAAGAATTTGAATTAAACTAAATATAAACTGAACTTGGGTGAAACTGATTTTGTCCTTATTCATCTTATATCATCCTAATCCATAAAGCTTTTGTTATCAAACTCTTTTCTTCTCTTTCCTTTTCTTAATTTTCTATTAAAAAATCATCTTTATCACAAAAACGTTTTCTCTCATTAGTTGTTTAGATTAGATAGACGGAATTAGTTTTAATCCTCGTGGTATCGATAACTCAACTTACTATTGCACTATTACTTGATACGACTGGTGCACTTGCTAGCGATTTTATCTGCACAATTAGCACGCATCACATATTACAAGTATGTCCCACCTTTAAATTAAATAATGACGTTGATGACGTTGTGGAACTGTGATTGTTCTCCTTTTTTCTATAGAGAAAAGTTGCTACATTGCTTACCACATTTCTTGCAAGTACTATTAGTATTTGAGAGGAGTCAAAGCAAATGTTTTAATAAATATTGTCCTCCTCAAAAGGTAGTCAGGATTATGATAGGCATTAAATATTTCCTTCAAAGAAATACTGAAATAATGCATGAAGCCTAGGAAAGATCCGATAACTAGTTTCCAAGATTCCTCATAATGATATACCATTGTACAAACAAATCCAATACTTTTACAATGTTGCAGATCTTAAAGTCAAGGATAATATTGGCACATCATCTGATAGTTGCATGACTGACAGTGATGCATGCATTTTCCAACATATTTTAGGACTTGCATTAGATATTATTCAGAGCCATTTTCATAATGCATGCATTTATTTTATATTTTATTTGATTATATTCTTTCAAGTCCGAAATCTACTCTTGTTTGGTGTATTTTGTAGGAAATCACATGGAAAGGTGGAAGAAGGATTGAAATCAACAAAATATTACAGATGGACTTGTTCGGGAGGAAGAAAATAACAA
>LTAE01007588.1:6309-22450 GCA_001647135.1 Pontederia paniculata
GAAGATCGGAGCGGGGACGTAGGCCAGGAGTTCGACCGAACCTCGTCAACAAACTCTATGTTTATTTTGTGTGTTCGTTTTCTTTTTGCTTTCTTCTCTATTTGTTTACGTTTATATTTACAAGCTTCCGCTGATAACTTGTTTAAGATAACCTAAGAGAGTAAGATTTTTAAATACACTAATTCATCCTCCCCCTCTTGGTGCCATCCAGATCCTACAGATCTCCCATGATATCGATCAACAAAAAATTCAAACTGTGAATTCTAGAATTTTCTCTAAGTTCTCGATATAGTCAATTCATCGATCAATTTAAGCTTCATACAATAACATGCTCAAATAATGACACTTAGAATACTATCAATTTGATCCAATCTAATATATGAGCCTTAATTCTTATTTGGGCATAAAATTATCTTAAATTATACGAATTTAAACATCATAATTTCTAACCAATGTAACAATCAATTATCACACAATTCATGCTCCATTATGTCGGTATCAAATCAATAATTTTGCATTGGCAAAATGATTACTGTAAGGATTATTTACATATCTATTTTGTCTTAATTTACTCTCTTTGCCTTTGATCTTCTTCTTTTTCCTTCAAGTTCTCATATGTCTTATTCATTGTTCTAGCACAATCCTCCTCGTTTACCCTTGTTGATTTATTGCTACAAAATGAAATTAAGATTGGAGATGACTGAGTCTATAATATGGAAACTTGTAAAAATAAGAGAAGAGAGATTAAAAAAGTAAATGAACATTTAGTACTTTGGGTGGCCCAATGAGAGGTTAACACATGTTTAAAGGCACCCACCACTTCTTTTTTTTTCTTTTTATTTTGACAGAAATTACACAATACATATTAAACTAAAGTATGAAACTTCACAAAAAGAGTACAAATTCTCACTATTTTATTAGGAGAATTCTCGGTACTTGGTATCAGGATAAACTGTTGCTTTCCGAAAGAAACTTAAGTAGTTCGTGGAATATTTTTAAAATTATTGTTGATTTTAATTAAATAAATCCTATCTTAAAAATAATTAACTGCTTACAAACTCAAAATTCAGTTGCTAGATATATAAAACAAGATATCGAACAGACTAGTAGTCACATATTAATAATATATATTTTTTAAAAAAAAAATCAAAATTATCCAAATAGTAAAAGGACTTCCACATGGAGCGCCGCCATGTGACCACACCACACCAAACGATCAAACCTCCCACCTCCAAACTCCTAAAAGACCAAAATACCCTTCTCTTTTACCGCAATCCCTCTCCCACGCCCTTTTCCGCCATCTTCCTCTCCTTACTCGGTCGGCTCATCTCGTCGTTCCTCCTCCTCCTCCTCCTCTCTTCTTCCCTCCCTCCCCTCTTCCTGCCGTCCGATGGGCAGCAAGGACGAATCCTACCCGTCCATCCTCTACGACCCTTCCCCTTCCTCCTCCTCCTCCGCCACCCAGCCACTCCTCTCCTCCGTCGTCGGCGATCCCTCTCCGGCGCCGCCGTCGTCGGCGATCCTCTCCTCATCCTCCTCTGACGACTCTTACGCCCCGATCTCCTACCTCCACGGCCGCCGCCCCTTCCGCGACCTTCCCTTCCTCATCCTCTTCCTCCTCCTCTCCCTCGCCACCTTCGTCATCGGCTTCGTCGCCCTCGCCCGCCGGAACCCCTCCGCGCCCCTCGCCGCCTCCTTAGATACATCGCTAACTGGCACCGCGTCGAGCTGACGGTGAGGATCGTGAGGGTCGCCGCCACTGCGCTGGAGGCCAATGCGGCGCTCCTCTTCGTCTTGCCCGCTCTGGGGATTGGGTTGCTTGTGTACTTTGCACCGATCATTGTCTTCCTGGTGTTTTCGACGTGGAACGGTCGGATGCAGCCGAAGGAGGTGGAGGGGACGGGCGGGGAGTACTACAAGTGCGTGTGGAGGCAGGACAGATGGGTGCCGGCGTACTTTGCACTGGCCATCGTGACAATGATATGGTCTGCGGCGGCCATGTTGGAGGCCAAGGTGTTTGTGATCAGTGGGACGGTCGCCCAGTGGTACTTCAGCAAGGGGGATTCTAAGCCAAGTAAGAGCCTCAGAAGCTCGCTGAGGTACTTTATTGTTCACGAAATCTTTCATCAATTTCCTTATTCCATCTTTGCATTCTTCATTTACGTTTCCATTTGCATAGACACGAAGTAAGTCGTGTTATAAACTTTGTAAACTAATAAGAGGTAGTGTTTAAGGAGATAAGGAGATGATGCTTCCATGTTTTGGGTTCTCAAGCGTTGACTTTTAATATGAGCTTCAAGTGTTTGGAAGAATGCATAAGAAAAAATGGGTACTTGCTTTTATGTTTAGTAACTCGATCTATAATAGTTGAGTGTTTAGTGAATGATGGATACAAACTTTGACAGGCTATCAAACAAATGGATGATACAGTCGACAATGGCAAAACTATTTGCCTACCTTGACATATTTTTGGTTGTCGATTAAGTTGTGTTCTTAGTCATTCTCAGATTAGTCAAGTTGGAAAAGAGTTTAGGTGGTTGCTGCTGGAGTTTCTCATTAGTCAAACACAGCTCACACATATTTCCTTTGTCAATCTCAAGACCACAATTATTTTGTAGTGAAAAAATGGCATGTTTTACCATGTTACTCTGTTCATAAATCTAGTCTCTTGCTGGCTTGTCTTAGACACTTCCAAAAGTAAGTTCCTCGGCCCTTTAAAAGAAAGTAAGTCCACCAGTGCACCATGATGAAAGAGAAAAAAAATGAAAATGATTGAATGCAGAGCAATGTACCGGTAGATGTTAAAGAAGGCAAACTAAACTACTTTGGTTCTTATTCTTATTGGGCTCGAGTCTTCTAAATATTATTAATTTTATCTAAGCAACTCAAGGTCATGTAATCAAGCATATCTGTTTAGCATAAGTTATGTGATGATGATAACTTAAACAGTGAAAAAATTGCTTTTTTTACTCGATTTGTCATTACAAGTGGTATAAAAGAAGAATTTATTTAACAACAAAAAGAGAATCCACTAGCTCCACTTTTGCTGCACTGTTCTTTCAATTTCACTCCTTTCTTCCCCTCCCTAACAAAAAAAGATCTTGGGTAGGAGGCTCTTCACCCTCTGTTCTCTCACCTTTTTTATGTTCTCTTTTGAGAACACTTACTTGTACATGACCTTTTTTATAGATTTATATATACATGGATGACAACCGCAACACAAGTTGTCATCCTTTTTCTTCTCAAAAAACAAAAAAAAAACAAAAAAAAACAAAAGAAAAAGATCTATTTTCTTTTGTGCCCATTCCTTTATTTGTACAATCTTCTTCTCTTTTTTCATCCTTTTTGTGATATTAATCTGGTCAAAGATCCTGTTTTTTGTATTTTCTTTCTTTCCCTCTCTAACAAAAAATACACTAGTATGAAATTTTGGCTTCATATGTTAGAGGGTTACTAGTGTCATATTCCGACTCCTCTTCTGTCTTGCTATGTGAATCTTATTGAGTGTCCTCTGTGGATATTTTGTGGGTTACTGAATGGCTTAGATGCTCAAGGGGCTGTGGATAGGTATAATAAGTTTCTTCTTGCAGTTTAATTAGAAATGGTTCCTTTTCTAAGCCAACAATTTTTCCTCTCATCTTGCATGTCTTATATCATCTACAGCTCCTTCATAACTCGACCACTGTTTTTTCTACTCTATCAAACTGCCATTCATCTTTGTTCTTTCTATTGATATGTCAATATGGTAATTCCTTGTTCTGGCGAACTTGAACTGGAAAGGTGGCCAGTTGATGGTTGGACCACCTGGTCCGGCTTTAACAACCATGGTAAGATGCAATTTTTTTGGTTGCATGTGGTCGAGGAGGAATTACTGGATTAGCATTTCCTTTCGAGTGGTGAGATAACAGCACATGCAAACATCACATGTTTGTATATACATACATAGTATATATTACAACAGCAGAGAAAATATCATAATGTAACTCATCTTTCTTATGTAGATCCTCGTGTAAGCCATCTCTCTTATATTATAATGACAGATTAAAGGTAGGGAGAGGAGTGGGGAACTGATGTCAGGTGGTGTGGTTTGGGGCAGTGAGCCTGGGGCAAGGTTATGAGTTCTCTTCAATTGGTTGAATTGCGAGAGAATTTATTCTGTTCTGAAAGTAGAAAAGAAACATCCTCTTCAGGTGGTACATAGCAACATAGTACCCTGCCATTGGTGATCTTTCATAATGTTCACATAGATGATCGTACTTTGTTCATATATTGGATTAATACCTGTTGTCAATTGCTTAGAACTTTCAGAGTATTAAAGATTTGAAGTTCCTTGCTGTTCTGAATAACTGGCTGGGCATGACACCTTCCTTATTCATTGTTTACGGCTTTCCTTTTACCTTGTGCAGGAATGCATTTGGCCCATCCTTCGGCACAGTTTGCTTTTCAGGAATGGTAATGGGGCCTGTACGCTTAGTGCGTGCTATTGTTGATAGTGCTAAGGAAAACGAAGGAGCTACAGGGTTCATTAATATAGTTATTAGGTGCTGTGCTAATTTCTTTCTGGCATCATTTGACTTTGTTAACAAATTTACCATAAATTTTGTTGCAATAACGGGTGAAGGCTACTGTTCTGCTGCCAAGATGACATATGAGCTCCTGAAGAGAAATCTTCTCTCAGCTGTTTTTGTCGAGACAGTTTCCACACGTGTACTAGTTGGAACAATATTCGTCATGTCATCAGTATATGCTGTTGCGGTGAGCTTATGTTTTCTTATCCAACATTTATACTACTTTATAATTGTGCTTGGATATGCCGTTGTAATGTATGTATAACATGTTCATAGAATATGATTTTGGGAACCGGTTAATAAGAGACTCAAGTTGGTCTATGATATGGTTAAGATGTCAGAATACAGATGATCTCATATGGCAATCTCAAAGTATTGAAGAACATGATGTATGAGGAAGTTAGTGTAACATTCACGGATGTGATGGATGCAATATAATCTGATTATGTCAAAGAGCTACAGATAATAGGATTTTGGAATGATGAACGATGGTATTGACACTTGTTCCTAGGAGAAAAATAGTAAAAAAGTGTCATGTGAATAGCAATGTTTTTTTCTTGTTTTAACTTTTTTTGGTTACAATAGCGAGGATCTTTCTTTGAGTGTGTTTAAGATGTTAATATCATGACATATTGGTTTCATATTTTAGGTGAAACAGAGAGGACTTGGAAATGATTAATGGATCTGTAGTGAATCCATTTAGCCTAGATTTGTGCCTCACTACTTGAGGCAAACTTGAGTATTTGACTTGATTTGTAGCTTTGTTATCAGGTGACAATTTACTTCACAGTATGATTGAGTTTTGGAATGAGTTCATCTAAGGATGCTATAGAGATAATTAAAGAGTCTGCAGCTCTTGAATTTCTTGTTCTAGGAATATCAAAGAGTCATATGACAGCTTTTCATGAAAGTTTTGTTAAGACTGGCTTTACGTCTTGTTCTATGTGTAAACTCCATTAGTATCTTATAGCGTGTCATCTAATATCTATATCTTGGTTGCTGATGATCATTGTGTATGTTGTACAGATTTGCGCTATTCTGAAGGCTGCGCATGCTCTTGAGTCAAACATGTACATTGTTGCAGCTCTTGCATGGTTACTGCTCATGGTGATCTTGGGTTATTTTGTTCATGTGCTCGACAATGTCATTGACACAGTATATGTGTGCTATGCTATAGACCGGGATAAAGGAGAAGTCTGTAAACAAGATGTCCATGAGGTTTATGTACACCTCCCCATCAGTAGGAATCATAGATCGGCCATCAACAGAACTTCGCTTGTTGTATGATATTCATTCTTGCTCATGTGTCAGTTCCGAAATCCAGTTCAAAAATCATCTGGAAAATAAAGCCTCGACATGCCAAAACTTCATCTAATTAGCCGTTGCAAGATGCTTATTAATTTGTATATCTCTTGTACAAAAGTGTAATCTATTTTTTGTAATCTTTGATGTATTTTAGGCAGTTACAGACTTTATACACTTCATTATTATTTTTTTCTTTTCTTTTGAACTATGAGTTGCTTATCGTTTTCCGAGATAAAAGTCCTTTTGATGGTACCAAAATATCAACTAACAGTTAGGGCTTCAATTTCATTGGACTTCAGCATTCAGAGAAGTTCATTTATTCTGAAAAGAACAGTCTTGTAAAACTCGTCTAATCAGGAAGCATTGCAATATTGTTTTCCATGTTTGGGCCCTGCTTTAATTTGTGTATTTTAGAGAACTTGACATGATTCTTGTATATAATAAGAAATATTCATCTTTGCCAAATTTATTAGGGAAGATAATGTATTGTATAAGTTGGGAATAAGTAAATTTTTTTGTGACTTCAATGTTATCCCGGTCTCAATAAATATCAGTCTTCAATCATTCTCTTGACTAGTTGATTGATCACTTTTAGCATATTCTTTATGAGCTATATCATGCTATGGTGACATATTGCTTATTGTCTTCGTTAACAAAATAATAATATAGTACAAAAAAATATTGTCACTTTGTACTTTGCAAACCTTATGGTGTTAGAGCACAGATCTCTCTTAACAAAAATAAGCAACCGAATATTTTTATTACTTATTGATCTTCTTCATTATGATATTTATAGATTCGTGAGCAGTTTAGTACATAAAAAGATAAAACATATAATAGTTTTATAGGACCTGTAAATTCTATGATAGTGTGATGTAAAATTGTTTAATTTGGGAAGGATATATTCTGCACCGCAATGTCAATTTGAAAGGGTTGAATTGAATGCACATAAAGCAATCTTCTTTTGTCGACATGAGTCCTTAATCTTAATGAATTGATGAAGTTTCTTGATGGGAAGGGTGCAATTAATGATACTCATTTTCTTACAGAAACAAAAGACAAGGACCAAGGAATAAATTAAGTGTATGAGATAAGAGATATGGCTGGGACCTTTCCATCTGAGATTAATTTACGCACATCAATTAGCAAAACTTGCACAGCAAAATTGGAATCTTGTTTATGTCCTAATGTGGAGATCCAATCAATAGAGACTTTTTTTTATAAATAAGAGTTAAGTATTTTATAATGTATTTTTTTATAGTGAAATTTTTTTATTGACAATTTTTTTTTTGTTTGAGAATGTTTTCTCTTTGTTTATATCGATCGATCAAGAGGATTCTACCATATTAAATTTTTTGTGTTAATTTTTCTTTTCGGTTTCAGTTTCGTTGTTCTATTTTTCGATCGATCCCTCAATGTATAATCCCAACAAGTTTCGTAACAAAGAAAAAGAAACCTGCATGATCTTGTGGGATTAGAAAAGGAAAAAGTCTTGTGATAAATTTAGGATACAGAGAGGCTGTTTCCACATCTCAGAGTCATGTACATTGTGCAATGCTCAACTTATTCATGCTTATGATACATGAATAGAAGTTCGAGCATAAATTATTATGTCAATTTCTCATCGTGTGAATTATGATGCTTTTAGTACAAAGGTCATATTTCCAATTCCCTTCGGCATGAAAAACAGATTGTCTTGATAAAATTTCTTAAGGACGCTCACTGAAGCAAATCAAAGTAGTTTTCTTTTTCAGATTTCGCCAGAACAATTGCTCGGCAATGTGTCAAGGTCCATAGATAATCATAGTTAACCTGATGAAAAAAAAAAACTCATCATGGGCGCATATTGCCCCATAATATGTGCTTAAAACATGAAAAATTGAGGACACGAAGAACGAGTAGGAATGAGTACAGTGGCCAAAGGCTCCTGCAATTTAAAGGTTCACACTTAGTTCGCTATGTGTTCACCACAAAGCATTCAAAACTTCCATGAACAAGAAAAGAAACAGCGGGGCCGATCAAGAAAAGAAATCTAATTCGTTTGAGTTTTATGAATAAAAAATGTCACTGATATTTGAGATAGCGCGTTATATTTCTTTTTTATCTAAATTTAAGTCATCAATTTAATTTTAATTAAATCTCGAATTATATTAGTCTTTTTATTCAGAAGATCTTTCTTATATTATCACGAGATTTTTTAAAAAAATTAATTTCGATATGGATTTCATATTTTTATGTGCACACATAAATAATTAATATAGACTAATGTGTGATATTTATCTTTTCACACTCATAAATTGTTTGATGCGGAGTTAATATGTAAAAGAAATTACATAGGACAATTGCTCATTAATTGCAGCGACAAGCATGAAGCTGGATTAAATTTATTCTCAATGGATTAACATCTTAAAAGTGTTATGCTCAGTTTAATGGAATGCCAAGTGGTGTAGGCTTTTAATTTTTTTTAATAAGAATACGTAGAATAAAGTAGGAGTCACATGAGGCCTATTTTAATAGTTGGAATCCTTTTTTAGTTTTGACAACTCATAAGCAAGCACATCTCCAGGGTGATAACTGATTAGAGGAATAACATATTCCACTTTTTTAATCATATTTCACTTTTCTTTACGTAGTCACATATTATATTTTATATAATTTATTGTAATGACATCATCAATTATTTAGCTGCACAAAGGTTTTCTTCAATCTAAGCATATGTTTAATTATTATTGAAATAATACAAAAAAATATCATATGTAGCTGTTCTATTTCCTAAAAAAAAGTGTTCTACAATCAAACAAGACATTGATAATTTAGTACAAAGAATGAAGTTCCGGTTTTAGCTCCCATGTTTGGCTTGCATGAAGGCCACACGGGACAAGACCAAGAAGAAGGAAGCAAAGGGTGATTGAACTCTACATAAAAGGCACTAGTACGCCTGTTGAACTCCACACTTTTTTCGTTCAGATTGCAAGACACAATAATGCTACACCTGTTGTACAATCCAACGACTACACATTTATCTTAGTGAAGTGCCACATGTAGTCACCTTTGCAATAATGATTGTAAGTTATTTTCTTTTGTCCTCCTCAGTATTGTCTTCCGAAATACCCATCTCCTTCATTTGTTGTTCAACTGACACCAAACCAGTCTGTGCTAGAAATCTGCACAAAGAGAAGAAAGCAATTGAAATAAATGTTGGATACTAAATTTTGGAAGAAGGTATCCAGTTAAAAGCTGCTGCAAGTTTAGAAAGCGTCAAGTGATGCATCAAGTACTGAAAGGCATCTTGGAACTTGTATTTCCTCCAAGGCAACAAGAAGACATTAGTTTATGATGCCGACCATTTTCGCTGAAGCTAGTAGATGACTAACAATCACTGGATCATATATGTAACAGATTAACTATTAATGTTCAACATAAACTTGCCAGCAATCTGAAGAAAACTCATAATTCTGATCGTACACTTGCCACAACATCAACTTGAACTCAAATACCAAAGACTAATATTCACACATGATAAAGTTTCTCATGAAGCTATAACAACTCATCAGTTATAATAATATCAAACTCTCGCAGTTTTCGACAATAATAGATTTTTCATGCACAATATGTTTGTCACTACATCAACTAGAACTCAAATACAAATAGCTGTGATTGACACCTAATAATGCTGCTCATAAAGCTATGTCAATTCCTCAGCAATAATAAGATCAAACTCTTGCAATTTTCAACAACAAAACCTTTTGCGTCATTATCATCGTCGGATAAGAAAATGGAACAATCTCCCTATTTCCTACGAGCACTCCCCCAAAAAAATATTTCCTATGAGCATGTGATTATCATATTCCTATTATTGCTAAAGCTCCATTTTGGGGACAAGAAGTCTTGAACTGAGCTGTGGAAAAATTGACTTCCAACCTTGGAACTCTAAGATATATTTATGAGTTGCGGCAAATTGCAGCTTCCTGACTTTGGGATCTTAAGATTACGGTTGAGTGAAAATTAAGTTTAGGATCTTAAGATTAGGATTAACTTTGGAAAACTTTATAAGAATGATGTATTTATGTTCCATTTGAATAAGCACTATCATAATCATAGTTGAACGCAAATTGAGTAGTCAACATGTCCTATTTCAGCTCGGTAGGACTAGAAAGTCACTAAGTACTAATTTTACGGGTGATGTAAGGCTTATGGCCTTTGTATATAGGGATTTAGTCACTCCTTTAAGGGAATCCAGATTGAGAGCTTTTATTTTTGTAATTCCAAATTCCAAGCAATACTATTACTCTCGGATATTTTTCTCCTCAAATCTGAGAGAATTTTAGTTAGATTTGTATAAGTCCCAATAAAAACATGCATTAACATGCTCAAAATTATCAAGGGATTTAGTCACTCCTTTAAGGGAATCCTGATTGAGAGCTTCTTTTATTCTTCTAATTCCAAATTCCAAGCAATAATATCACTCTTGGAGTCTTTTCTCCTCAAATATGAGAGAATTTTAGTTAGATTTGTTAAGTCCTAATAAAAACATGGATTATCATGCCCAAAATTATCAAGAAATGACAAACCATTATGCATTCCATGCCTTAACATTAAACAGGAGGAATTGACAATTACCCATTTAGAAGTATAAAAAGTATTGCCCCTATGGTCACAAGCAATATAACATGGCCAACGATAATGAAGTCGTTGGAAGAGAATGCTAGTGTCAGCATGGTTGTCAAGCACAATCCAAGCAGCAAAAATGTTACCTTCAACACGAACCATGTTGGACCCTGGACATTAATCACAGTTGAAATTCATGTTATTATTTTAAGGATCTTACACCAAAGAACAGTAATGAAAGGAATTCAATGAGATAGAGAATACGAACATTGACTCCAGAAGCCAATGCACCAATTAGCACTGCTTTGACAGATGACATGTCATTTGAATTAGGTGTCTCCATTTTCAGGTCTTGTAGCATGAGCTGATGAAACAGTTATGCACCGACCGCAGGGCAATTGTTATTTCTCTATCTACAGTTTAATAAGTACCAAATGAATACAGAGCACATAAACAACTCAAACACATATTCCATAAAAAAAAGGTAAAGTGAATAGCCTTTTGGAATCTATTAAAGACTGCACTAAGAAGCAATGTAACACTATGTTCAATTATTTTCTGGAATATCATCAGAATGCTACCTTACATAAATAATAGTAAATGGAACAACCTGAGCTCTAAGGAAAAGATATTAATAAATCATGCCTTGCCATGTTTTTTGGTTATATGTGTTCCCAAGCTATCCTTAGGTATTAATTTTTGTTTTCATCTAAATATACAAGTGTCATAACTAATATTTTATTGTTATTAAGGATACACTATTTTGTAAAAGGCTAAAAAAATGGGTAGTCGAAGGATTCTGAAAAGTCTTGAACTTTGCAAGGCATCGAATCCGCATTGAAGGAGATAGGTGAAATCTAGCCTTTGGGGTTTGAGGCCTATGCGTCTATTATATGCTAATGTGACGCCAGAGGTGTGAAGCTTAAAACAACTTCCTTCACACCGTTGATACTCATTGCTCTTGCTCGTTACTGTCATCACAAGCTGCCTCACAATAACTGCATAGACTGGTGTTTTCTAGTAGTCTGTTAACATTAGGCTGTTTGTGTGAAACTTGATAACAACTTCCTCCTCTCCAGATCCAACTGATAGTTTCATGACTTCCACCAGTAACTGGCATTTCACATCGACCAATATGGGCAAAATTGAAAGTAAATTGAAGCCTAGACATCTATTTATCTAGCTAGCCTGTTAGGTTATAGGCTGCAGTTTCCCTTACTCTTTGACATACCAAATTCTTATTTTATGACACCCCAACTACGTCGTCGAGGCAACACAAGGGTATTACCATCATATCACTAGTTCAATTCAAATTATGATTCAATCCTTCTAAGATAAACTAACTCTTCAAATCACCGAAAATTTCAACATGACCTATGCACAAATTTGATAAGGCAACTTATACAACAATTATAGTATTTCTCAAAAAAAATTGTAATAAGGGTCATGCTCATCACATTGATCATCAACATATCACAATCTAAGAGTTAAACTTAATTTAACCACACGTGATATAAGTCTCCCATCTAGGGCCATATGCCCATGTAATAAGAGTTTACAAGCATATAAGAAATCCAAATGCGTCATTTGGCACATTGCGAGCTTTCCTCCTCATCCACAAAATAATTAAGAGGTAAGCATAAAGAGTTCAATGAGAAAAAGAATCCCATAGAATAGGAAAATTTAAAAAAAAAAGTCCAAACAAAATCAAGTTTCAAAATCATTGTCAAGATAAAGTAAATATTCAATGTTGTCAAACACGTAAAATGGACTCGAAATTATCTACACGTATACCAGATTTTACATTAAATATATTTAAATATTAAATTGTAGGAAAAAATATAACATTCCAATTTCTTCAACTACAACGTAAACAAATATTCAGAACAACCAAAATAATAATAATAAATTATTAATAGTAAAGAATAACAATTGCAATTTCTTACAAAAACATTAATAATAGTGAAACATTAAGAACAGGAACAAAATAAAATTTTAATTTACAGCCTAAAAAGGTTAAAAAAATGCACCACCACAAAGAGAAAATCTGACAATTGGCTGCTGCTACCCTACTCACGAAGAGGGTTAACAAAGAAAGAGAGAGCGAGATGGAGAGAGACCCAGTTTGCTAGAGAGAGACCTTGATCGCGAGCAAGAAGGTACTAGAGAGTGAGCAAGAGAGAGAACCTGTTAGAAGACCAGCCAGATCAGGCGGCGGCGGGGAAACAGGTCAGTGCAGCGGAAGCTGATCGGCGGCGGCAGCAGCAGCAGGTCAAGGCAGCGGCGGCGGCAGCAGCAGATCAGGGCGAGGGCGGCGGCGGCGGCAGCAGGTCAGGGCAGCGCCGTCGACAACAGGTCAGATCAAGGCAGCAGCGGCGGCGGCGGCGGCAGCAGATCAAGGCGGCAGCAGCGGCGGCGGCAGGACAATAGGGCAGAGGCACGTATTGAAGCAACGAATGGAAAACGAGAAGAGGTTAGGGCTTGTCGACACAATTCAGATAAAAAGAAATGCGTGTGCTGGCCAAAAACGATCCGGGATCGATCACGAAATCGTAGAATCCTACACTTTTAGACGGGATTTTAACAATATTGCTTGTATTTATACATAGCACTGACTTGAGAAAATACTTACTCATCAAAAAATATAATATTCAAAATTTCATCTTAACTCCGAATTAATCATGTTAATAATCTTAAATACCGGACGCCCCTCAAGGATACAAAAAATAAATATTCAAATTATGATATGCATGAATATAATTTATGTGTCATATTGCCATGAAATTATCTCACATTTCACGATCACATCATCCTACTACGTCACTTCACCTTCCGTCAATGCATCAAAATATCATCCATGTGGCTTTCTCAAGAAAAAAAAACATATCATCCATGCGGCCCCACAAGAAAAAAATATATATCATCCACGTGTAAGGTCACATATCCGCACATGTCGTAGTTGCAAGGGCATCAAATTGTCAGCCACGAGAGGACATGTGCCTCTGCAAGCTCATCCCCCTATAGCCTATTTGATTGGTGAATAGGATAACCCAAAATAAAGATAGTTATCCTATTCACTTAAGAAAAAATAGTATATTCCATCAAATTGATGGAATAATTTATTTCTCAAAAGTTACTTTTTGATAGAATATTTTTTTAAATATCAACTCTGTCCATGTCACTTTTATAGATGTTTGGTAGAATAAGATGGAATAAAATCTTCTTCTAATTTTTATTCTCTAACCAAACACCGCTCAAGGATCTTTCGTTCGTACTTTCCACATTAATACAAATTCTCACTCATCGCGAGTCACCATGCCTGCTTTAATGCATATCATGATGTATAAGATAATAATGTAATAAAAAATTACACCAATTGAGAATAACATAGATTTCAATGATATTGATTGCACAATCTTGAATATTCGACAAATTGAAATAAAATATAAATGCCATCCACATAATCCAAGGAATTCAATCATAAAATTCATTCAAAAAATGTGGAAAATCGAATCCTACACACGATCCCATTAGCTCAAGGACAATCATATCATTTATTCACATAATTATTTGTAAGAGCTAAAGGATGAATAATATGATCCACCATCAACTTAGACATGTAAGTTCATGAAATCCACTCACCCAGCTCCGCTCGACCTAATCAGGATGTCTGCGTTCAAGTCTGAATCAACTATGGAAAGAACCTAATCAAATATATGATTAAGTCTATGTATCTTATCAATTAAACAAATAGAATTTTAGGATATAATAATTAACACCAATTTAATAATCTGAATTTAATTATATATATATATATATATATATATATTCATCTTATATGATTAACTAATTATTAGTTACGATATCTTAGGTCAAATCACCCTCTTCAACTCATGATTAATTTGAGTCACATCAAGCTAATCATTACTAAATCATTGACATGATTATCTAGTAATAATAATATTTGATATTTATCATTTTTTGTTATTTAATTATAAAGATCAGATTAATATTTAGGTAAGTATAACCTTTCCATCATATCTAATTATTACTAAAACTACCACTAAATCACTTTTCTATTATTAACCTATTATTACAACATTATACTTACAAATTGCTACTTTCAAATATTACAACAATATTTAACTCTTAACTAATTAGTCTACTATAACTAACTTATTCACATATTAGTTTAACATTTCTGTCAGTTCTAAGCTTATTTTAGATTAATCTAAATGACCCTTTAACTCAATCAAAATAGCATAAATATAACTAATCATCATATTAACACCTTAGGTTAACAACCTTGCCCAAAATCCTTATCAATTAGCATCAAATTTTATTAATCATCTAACTATATTATCATATAAATCACTATTGTCTTGATCTTTAATTACCTCACATCATTTGTGTCATAGGAATAATTGAAATGGCTCAACATGTTAATAAGACTGACAAGCATCAATCATCACATAACTCCTCACGTTATGGATTATTGAATTGGTGTAAATTATTATATCCAGAAATTCTATTTGTTTACTTAATAAGAGACACAAACTTAATCATATATTTGATTATTGTGGTAAATTTGTCCCTTAGATATATATTCATCTTATATGGTTAATTGATGGATTTAATGAAGGTGTATACACCATTTATCCTATCATCTAAACAGTTGGATACAAGATGTGTGGTTAAAAAGAAATAGTCAATTTAAGTTTCATATTTTCTACATATTTTTGACAATCAGAGATCTCAAATCCAACAGTTAAGATGATAGGATACACGGTGTACCCTATTAAATAGGATACACCTCCATTAAATCTTTAACTAATTATTATTTATAATATCTTAGGTCAAATCACCCTCTTCAACTCATGATTATTTGAGTCACATCAAGCTAATCATTACTAAATCATCGACATGAGTATCTAGTAATATAATAATATGTAATATTTATCATTCTTTGGCTATTTAATAATAAAGAACAATTTAATATTTAGGTGAGTATAACCTTTCCATCACATATAATGATTACTAAAACTATGACTAAATCACTTTTCTATTACTAACCTATTATTACAACATTATACTTAAAGATTGCTACTTTCAAATATTACAATAATATTTGAACTCTTAACTAATTAGTCTACTATAACTAATATATTCACATATACATATATCTATATGAATTGTTAATTTAACATTCTGTCAGCTCTATGATAATTTAAGATTAATCTAAATGACCTTTTAACTCAATCAAAATAGCATAAACATAACTAATCACCATATTAACACCTCAGGTTGACAACCCTCCCCAAAATCCTTATCAATTAGCATCAAAGTTTATTAATCATCTAACTATATTATCATACAAATCACTATTGTCATGATCTTTAATTACCTCACATAATTTGTATCATAGGAATAATTGAAATGGTTCAACATGTTAATAACACTCACGAGCAGTAAGCAGCACATAGCTCCTCACATTATGGATAATTTAAGGGACAAATTAACCACATAATCATAGTAACACAATAATATTAATCTTCTAAGTTCATGTAGCAATAGCATCATGCTATTTAATTCATTCACTAATATGATTGTATCACTCTAATCACATGAACTGACAAGTATTGTAGATCTGGATGACACCA
>LTAE01007589.1:0-22445 GCA_001647135.1 Pontederia paniculata
AACCTGTTATAGAATTCAGCTCAACAAGTTCATCAGTACAGACTAAGTTCACTTACAAATTTGTGATCATCAAAACACACTCGGGATCCTAGATTCAACAATATAAACATTAAATGTGCATAAAACATCATCATAATATCCATATTTAATATTTCATAAAATATGGGGTATTGGCGGTAATATACTATTAATTCAACATACTTTCTTTCATACACTCACAACATTTATAAAATATCAAAATAGATTTTTAAATTAGTTGTAGAATCATTCTGGTTCACGTAATTTTTTTTGTTATCTCAACATTAGGTGTACACAATTATTATTAACATAAAATAAAATATGTTGTAAATAATATCGAGCTCTAAGTGTAAAGATACATCACATCAATCATCATTGCAACAAAGGCTCGTATTTCACACATGCATCTTAAATGTCTTTGCTGGCAAAACCTTCATCAAGGGATCAGTAATCATTTCATCAGTTTCGATGTATTGAATAGACACTCTTTGTTTATCATCCTCCTCTTTTACAGCAAAAAAGCTTAACTTCCATATGCATGGAACATTTCAAATACTTGCCTTTCTTAGAGAAGGAAATTGCTATAGTATTATCACGATAAAGTTTTAGCAGCTGGCTTATGGTGTCGACAACCCTCCAATCCTGAAATAAAATTTGACAATCAATTAGCATGAATTCTGGTTTCATAACATCCCACAAATTCTGCATCCATAGTTGATGTAGCAACGATAGTTTTTTTTTGCACATTTTCATAATACTTCTCCTCCACATAATAGAAACAAGTAGCCAAAAGTGAACTTTCGACTATCAAAATATTCAACAAAATCTGAATCTAAATATCCAATCACTTTCAATGAATTGGACTTTTTATACATGAGTGTATAGACTTTTGTGCCATGAATATACCTAAGCATTTTCTTTATTGCTTTCCGATCATCAATATTAGGATTATTTCAATATCGTCGTAGAACTCTGACAGCAAAATTGATAAATGGTCTTGTACAAGTTTGTGCATAATTCAAACTGCCTACAACAAAAGCATGTGGAATGACTTATTTCCTTACATTCTACATCATTCTTTGGACATTGCATGAGACTAAATTTATCACCTTTATGAACTGAAGTAATTCTAGGCTAACACACTTACTCATATTGTATCTTTCTGAATTCTTTTCAATATAAGCTTTCTGGGTGAGACCCAATAATTCTTGTGATCTATCATAAAATGTTTAATTCTCATAAAAAAAAGCATCTACCATATTCTTCATTTCAAAATTTTTAGAAAGAAAAACTTTAATCTCTCACAATATGGCCAAATCATTAGCAACAAGTAGTATGTCATCAACATACAAAACTAAAAACATAAACTTACTCCTACTGATTTTTTGATATGTACACCTATCCATAATGTTTTCCTCGAAACTAAAAGATGTTATAGTATTATTAAACTTAATGTACTATCATAGGGAAGCTTGTTTAAGTTCATATATTGCTTTCTTAAGTTTAGACACCATATGTTCATTTCCTTTTATCAAGAAACCCTTGGGTTGATCCATATAGACCTCTTCCTCGTTATCTCCATTAAGAAAGGTTGCTTTCACATCCATTCGATATTACTCTAAATCATATTGAGTGACTATTGATGAAAATGTTTCTTTATAATCAATGTTTTCTTTCTAAGAATACCCTTTGGCAACAAGTCTAGTTTTATATTGTTTGATATTTCCATTTGAGTCAAGTTTGGTCTTGAAGATTCATTTACACCCAACTCATTTACAATTTTTTGGCAATTCAACGAGATCCCAGACATTTAATTGTTCCATCTATTTCAACTCTTCTTCCATAACATTAATCCATTTATGACATGGGAAAATGAAACCAAATCTTTATTGATTCCAATATCAAAATTGGGTTCAAGTAAATAAACCATGTAATCATTTGAAATCACAGATCTTTTGTCTATTTGAGATCTTGTTAATATTATTCCTTGTGGTTCATTTAAATTAAATAATTGTGGGTTAGTCTCTTCAGAGAGTTTTCATTATTTAAATTTTGTTTATTCTTGTCAAACTATTGTTCAACAATTGGAACATGATTTTGAGTATTTGTGGATAAAGGAATATTTACAAACATGCAATTTATCCTTGTCTCATTAATATGCACATTATGCTCCTTATTGTTCCCATTAACTTCATAAGTCTTAATAAATTGTGCATTGTCGGTTTTAATGATTCTTGGACTATGACTAGGATAGTAAAATTTAAAATTGTTGGATTTCTCATGGTAACTGATAAAGTAACCACTATCCGTTCGAGAATCCAATTTCTTTTTATGTGGATTGAAAATACGAGTTTTTACATGACAAACCCAAACATGTTGGTGCAAACTAGGTTTCCTTATAGTCCACACTTCAAAAGGAGTTTTGATATTGCCTTACTAAGAACCCTATTGAGCAACTTACAATTGTTTTTAGTGCATACATCCATAATGATTTAGGTAATGAGAAATTACTCATCATACTCCTAACCATATCTATTAATGTTCGAGTACGCCTTTCAACAATGCAATTTTGATGAGGTGTACCAGGCATAGTGTATTGTGCACATATCTCATATTTTTCAAAGAACTTGCAAATGGACTAGGACATTGTCCAAATTCATTATTTTTCCATAATATTCACCACCTCTATCAGACCTTATGATTTTTACTCTTTTATCTAATTGTCTTTCTACTTATTGACATATATCTCATATGTATCAATTGCTTGAGACTTGTCATTCAATAAATAAATATGTCCATAATGTGAAAAATCATTGATAAAGGTAATAAAGTACTTTTCTCCACCAAATGATGGAGCACCAAAAGGTCGACGTATAATGGTGTGTATGATTTCAAGAAGTTGAGCACTTCTTGTGACTCCTTTCTTATTGTGTTTGGCTTGCTTACTTATAATACATTTCATATACAATGTAAGATCAATAAAATCCATATTGGGAAGGATTTCATTATTTACTAATCTCTCTAGTATTTCTTTGGAAATATGTCTCATATGTTTATGCCACAAGTAAGAAATAGTTTTCATTGTGAGTGCTACATTTGATTTCATTACCATGATAAACAATAAATAAGGATTCAGTAAAAGTATTGTCAAGTTTTAGTTTGTGTAAAACATTACTAGGAATATCAAATACAACAAGAGAAGTGTTATTAAACAAACAAAACACATTCATGTCCAAATTCAACATTATATCCTGAAATATTAAATTTTGAGAAAGAAACCAAATTCTTACTAATTGAAGGTACATAGAGAGTTTGAAGTAAATCTAAGTGATTACCACTATTCAAAATCAAATGATAAGTCCATATGCCTTCAACGGGAGCCTTCATTTGATTCTCTATAAATAAAAGTTCTCACTTGGGCATATGGTCTGGATCGTAAGAAATCACTGCATCATATTGGATACATGAGTAGTAGCACCAGAATCAAGCCACTAAATATTATTAGGAACTTTAACTAAGTTTGATTCGAATGAAACAAAAATATTGTGTTTACCTTTCTTTTCGAACCAAGCCTTTCATTTTAGGCAATCCTTCTGATAATGTCCTTCCTTTTTGTAGAAATGACATGTATCCTTCTGTTCCTTTCGCTCAACCTATGCAGCTTTGGCAAGTACTTTTTGTTCTTGAACTTGTTAGCTTTCATATTAATTTCTTTACCAGCTGTATTACTTACTAGGTTGATTGAATGAGCTCCTTGTTTCTTTAGTCTTACTTCCTCTTGAGTAAGCATGTTGGATAATTCACTAATATTCCACTTATCCTTTATAATGTTATAATTGATTTGAATGCTCCATACTCAGGGAGGCAATTATTTAAGAACAAATTGCATAAAAAAAGGAGTCATTAGCAGTCATGCCTAAAGTCTTGAGCCTTGTTGCAATGTTAATCATCTCGATGATATGCTCTTGAATACTTTGCGACCCAATAAATTTCATGATTGTGAATTCTACCATAAGAGTACTAGCAAGTGACTTGTCTGTAGAACGAAATCTTTCTTCCACAAACTTGAGGTATTCTTTAGCACTTTCGATTTGTGGAATAGTAGTCTTAATGTTGTTAACAATAGTCATTTGCATAAACATAAGGCTTAATTTGTTAGAATGTATCCATACCTTATGATAGAACTTTTCATTATCACTATTTGAATTCGTGATAGCAATGTGTTTTCCTCTAATAATGCTAAGTCAAGATTCAATACACCTAAATGAAAACTGACTTGCTCGCACCATTCAAAAAAAAATCAATCCATTGAACATAGTTATACAGAAGAAGCATGTGAATGAAGTGAAACAATTGCAAATTAAATATAAGTACTCATTAAAATGTAATATTCAATAGATTCGAACAAAAAACATAAGAGTATACCATAGTTCTCCTTTGTATAGATACTATAATATATTATCATTAAAAATGTCACAACTTAATAAGGTAACTTAAATATTTCAACCAAACAAATATGTTATCTTTGGATATACATATATTTTCAACCAAAATATTAATTAACTTCATTATGCTTGTTAACTATAGATATTAATTCACCTTTGGATAAATTCTTAAGTCTTATAATAGCGAATACAATTTATGATTTATCCATAATAAAACTAAATTGGCATTAATTTTATATGCTTGATCATCATCATTATAGTTTGGCTTACTTTGGTGGAACAACAAACTATTTTAATTTAGAAATAATTTCAAGCATATAAATAACCTAAATATAAAAGTGTTATATTTTTTAGGGAGGTCTCAGAAAATTTAGATATTTGGCTATCTTCTGTTTCATCTCATAATCCTGACAAAACTTAGCCTATGCTCATAATTTCAATTGGATTTGAAAGTAGTCTTTCATTAGTGTGTGATATAAAAATATCATGAACTCGTTATATAAATACTGTTTATTCTAGAATTTACTCATAATTTCAAAAAACAACAAGAATGAGTCAATCATTTTCTCATAATTTCTATACAATTCTAAATAATTCAATTACAAAGCCTACAAAAAAGTAGAATTTATAGGGAATAACACAAGGAGCTTTTGTAATTTTTGAATGGGTCAAAGGTGACGGTAACATTTAAGAAGTTTCAACTGCAAATTCATTTTAGCTAGGATGTATTCTACCCATAGGTGACTTTACTTTGATATGGTACATAAATAGTGAAGATTGATAACACATAAGAGTAACCCATGACTAGAGCAACCTTTTGTAACCAAAATTTGAGGAGATAATTTATAGAAAAGGAGTTAACTACTTACTTAGATTTGAACCACAAAAAAAATGTTTCTTTGATTTCCCAAGTTGTCTTCCCTCTTGCACCTAGCACTATCCCCTTCTTGATCTTGGCCTAGAGTTGAAAGAAGATAAGGAGGATACGGTAAGATGAGTGAATCTTATCCACCTTTATTTGTATACCAACTTATGGTCGACTAGAAAAGCAATATGGAGTTTTCCCCTCAACTTACTCATATTTATATTTAATGCAATTTAAGTAAAAATTTTGACATTTTTCTATTTATATTTTATTTATTTACTTAAGACATTAAATATAAATAATAAAATATACCCTGTTTGGATTCAAGTAAAATGTTTATAAAAACAAATTTTAAAGAAATCAAAATCTAGATTTTGAATTGAAGAACACAATCGATAATTTTACATATTTTTTATTTTGCACCTACATTTAATCTAACTAAAACTTCTCCTAAAATTTATTAAAAAATCATATTTGATATTTTACATATGGAAATAATTATCGGAACTTTATTTTTATCAATTCTTATATTTTTTTACCATTATATTTTCATGCATTAAGTGAAATTTTAGCATTTTCAACACTCTGACTATTAAGGTTAAAGTGTTCACCTCAACACGATTATCATAATGCATATTAATAATATAATGTGACGTCAACACATGTCATCTTATGTGGATTAGGTCACGAACATTATAATGCTATTCGCCCTACCGCTACTCACTCTCGGCTCTAGAATTGACACCACATCAGCCACTACAAGAATTTGAGCTATTAGTTACGAAGCTCTAGCATTGGTGTCACTAATGTATTCCCTAATTACATGTCAAAACGTGGGCTTCCAACTCCTTCACGATTCCAAAGATTTGCATACAAACTAATAAAAAGGGAAAGAGAAATGTGGGATCATCATTCTGGCGAGCCAAATGACTTTAGCATGATGGTCTTGCCACACACATTATCATCAGAGAGGCAATCCAACAGGTTGGTTGCCAGGTCCTCCCATGCATCAACAAAGGTGGTATCACCTACTTCATCAGCGCCTTGAAGCAAGTTATCTTTTACCTGATGGTTCATATGTGCATGGATGTGTTGTTATGCTACTTCCCTCTGCCAGCTAGCAATGAGCCCCTTTGTTGCCACCACAACTTGCTCATTCGATCATGAGTGGTCCATCGATATGCAGTGGTTGTTAGGCTTACGTATAGTGACGTTTGACTAGGAAATGAATGAGATGAACATTGTCTCAAGACTTGTCCCCCAATCCCACCATTTAATGTTGGATCTTTTCATCATCGAGCATCATGATTGTGTGTGTATGAGGTAGAAGCATGACTTGCCATTTTGCCTTAAATGGACTTCTTACCTTGTCGTTGTGATTTTCCTTGAAACCATGCTTATCTAGTTGGCCATCGAGGACTTGTATGCTACGAAGTTTTGCGTGTGACTAGAAGCCATGTGCCATACAATTTGGCAATTAATGTCATAACGCTATCATCTCGAGGTTTGTTAGAGATAGGGGCATCCAACTTGCTATTAAAAGGCCTATAAAATGAAGAATAATATATCTTGTTAAGATTCTCGAAGTGCAATAATATGACACATGATCCATAAGATGTCGCACAATCTCAAGATAGAAGTCAATGTATGACTTATTTTGTTCAAAGTGAGTTAAAAAAATAGAGTGATTGTCATGAATTAGAATTTAGTCGTTAAACAAATAGTACTACTAAGTGTACTAAACATAGTGTTACTATCTTGCAACTTAATGGAAACAATTAAATCAGTGACTCATAGCTATACTTGGATAATAGTTGGACCGGAGTCTTTAAAGCTAAAGAGGCTTAAGAAAAAGTTTATGGGATATGCTATCAGACATATTTTAGTATCTCGAAGTAGCAACGTGGAGCTTATTATACTTGTGGGAAAATTTTGGCCAATACGTGGCAAATTATTCCATGATAAGCGAGTCAGACCAAAATCTGACGTCGGAGAAGAGAAACTCCAAACAAGCTCAAGTGTTATTGTTGTCGAGCAAAAGAATAAATATCGATGGTTGTGGAATTGACTCTATAATAATTCATTGTATTGTAAAGACCAAGAAGGATTCTTAAACTTTAACAATTTGCAAAAAGTAGACAAAGGATTTATATATGACAACATTGAATTGTTGAAAGCATTGGAAAATATAAGTTCCATCTAAAAGATGGCTTCACGGCACTCCAAGATCTAATGTGTGTGCCAAGAATATGCTGGAATTTGATCTCCATCTTCATTTTCTCTAATGATTATGAAGTTAAGTTCTATACTAATTGAACATCTATTAGAAAGAACAAAATGATCTTTGTTTAGGAAAAGCTTGTTCATAATTATGACTTCTTTTGTCTTTCGACATATGAATAATCAATTAGTATGATATATATATGTGTTATGTGTCAGAGTTTGATCTTTGACACAAGAGATTGAGATACATAAAACTTTAAAAGAGAATAATAATCAAAATGAACTCAGGTATATAACATGCTCGGATCAAAACAATGTCATGTGAAAATTGCTTGATCGGTAAAATAACTTGGACATTTTTCTTACAATTGGGGCGGTAAAGTCGTCCATCCCATATGGAGATCTCGTTGACCGATCAACGATCCTAAGGGGATCTAGGGGATCCCCCTGCGGGGCTTGGGGATGGAGCCTCCGAAAGCTAAACGATTTTAGGATTTTTGTTTTTGATTTTTGTATTAGAAGTTCATCTATAAAATTCCTAGGGTTTGAGTTATTTTGCATCTTGTATCATCTATTATTTCTTTCATAGCAAAGAAAGAACTTAGTCAAAGGACATAGACTAATTAAGGGTGAACATCGTCAAATTGTTGTGCTTCTTTGTGTGATTTATCTCTCTTGTTTATTTAATGCAACAATATGTGACATTTTGCTCGCCGAAAATGATGTCACAATAGTCGAAGTTAAATGTGAAATTTGAAATGAGAAAAATAGGAGAATGATTCTATAATCTCAGATATTCAAGGTAGAAACTCAATGATATTGAGTTTGATCGACAAAGTATTTGAATATGACACTGAAAAGTTTTAAATGCAATAAAGCATTTCATATGCTTGTGATTGAAAGATGATTTAGTAAAGGTCAGCATCCTAATGTATATTAGTGATGGAAAGCTTGATGTAGCAACATTATGTACACAACCTGGTTTGGCTTATGTAGTAAGCCGGATTGGTAGACATCAAAGTAATTAAAAAAAGTCCAAAGATAATTCTATGATACATGAGAGGCACCGTAAAATTCGAGATCGACATACAACAAGAATTCCTTAGGGTTATAAATATTCAGATGTGAATTTGGAAAGTGGTATAAGTAACTGAAAATTCATGCATGGCCACTCATTTGTATCAAGTAGTGTAGTATTTTCTTAGAGTTAAAGAAACAAAGAGATGTGCTTAAATACACACTAGATACTGAGTGTATTACATGTGAATGTGGAGGTCATTCATTGAGTTTTACGTACGTGTTATCTTCTAAAACTATTGCTCAATGGTCATGATATCAATGTGTTATGATGATCAAGATGCAATAAAATTTATACATAATGGAGCCAATAATTCAATGAGGAAACATATTAAGATACTGACATTATAGTTGGAAAATAAAAAAAATGATATAGACAAATATGCCCAGATGTCAACTGATTTTCTCGTAAAAAATTGGTAGTAAGAACATTCATCAAACATGATTTAATGAGATTCAAAAATAATTGAGTGAGACCAAAGTTTTACACATAGTGGATTTCGAGTCAAACACCTTTGATTAATACTACACAAACACTAAGAGTGTTTGACACTACGCCCATATTGATCAAGTGGAAGATGTAAGAATAATATTGATATGATCATTAAATTGATAATTGTACAGTCCATAAGCGACCATTATGATAATGAATATGTGTATGTGTATCACAATCCGTTGTTAACAAAAGGGGGCGTGATGGGCGAAGATGACGACGGGCATATATGTCAAAATAACTCATTGTGAAGCACAAATGAAGCTAGTCTGGATGATCCCCAAAAGAACATTATATCCTATTTTTTTTTTCAAATTGATCACGAGTTGTTGAAGAAGTCCATGGAGGTGCTCTTGTTACATGCGGGCCTAGCCTAGGCAATGACCTCCCATTGAGCTACCTGATCTTCCGCCTCTTTGGTGGCTCTTAGCGGCGTCATCGTCCTATACAACTCTACCTATGTCTCCCCCTCCATTTTCCTCATCTCTCACTGAGACCAAATAAAATTGGAAAGATTAGGACAGAGGCCAAAACTATGGGAAGAAAGAAGAGTATAAATAGAAGAGATATAGATGGAAAGATCAAGAGGGTTCATTAAATCCAAAGGCCAAAAACAATTGCTGCATTTTACGGCTCAAAACTTGTGTTGTACATCCACAGGCCCCAACTAATAAAGAGTTTCCATAATCAAATATTAGCTTTTAATAATCTTCAAGACATCATGATTTACACCTTTAAGGGCGAACTCATCAGACAACTGGACGTGTTCGGGGCGGTGCCCTTGCAGCAGCGCCGAATTCCATCTGTGAAAGCTATCGTCGAGATGCTCACCGTCAATATGAAGCTATCATGAAAAGTATATTAACATGAATTGCAGCAAAATCTTGTATTTCCTGTGAAATGTTCAGTTAATCAGAGATCGGATTTTATACATGCATTAGTGTCGTTTGAGCTTTTTCATACATGCATGCCAGATAAGACACCTATCTGGTAAGATTCCAATCTTTCCTTGCTTCACATGAGAAGGAATCAAATTGCATAAAGGGATGCAATGCAAGTGCAAAGCATATTTTTTCTCGATCAGAACTGCTAACAGCTAACACGCTTTACAGTGCTTTGATTACACCAGAGTCATTTTATTCTTCCCTCTTTTATGTCTGTGATATATATATTGAAGACTTTGTAGGAAGGTTCTGCTTGTTCTTCTCTAACATTAACAATCCACACAGGAAATCCTCCTCCACTCCTAAGTTTTCACCTTAATTGAAACATCAAGGAGAAATGGGGAGGAGCGCAGGAATTCTGATCTGCATCTTAGTTGTGATCATGGATGTCGTTGCTGGCATTCTTGGATTAGAAGCTCAGGTGGCCCAGAATAAGGTACTTCACTGTCCCTACTACTTGCACTTGCAGTTCCAGATCATTTGTTCGTCTGTTATACATGCTTAATAGTTTGTTTCAATGCAGACACAAATAGTGATGAACTTTAATGGATTTGATTGTTTGTTCTTGTGTTGCAGGGAAAGCACCTGAGGGTGCTGATATTTGAGTGTAAAGAGCCTGTCCACCAAGCCTACCAGCTGGGGCTCGCGGCAGCCATCCTCCTCGCCGCGGCCCATGCAATCGCCAATCTGCTCGGCGGCTGCATCTGCATCTGCTCGACCGAAGAATTTGCTCGCTCATCGTCTAACAAACAAATGGCTGCTGTTACTCTTCTTGTCTCATGGTAATATCAACAATAACAACTCTTTTTCATATACGTAGAAGTGCAAGTTTGATGAGCAGGACTTAAGGAAGTCATAAAAGAAACCATAAAATTATATGTATGATTTCTCTTCTAGTCCTTCCTGTTCCTGAGACCAGATCAATGAGAGAGAAAAATGATACCTTTCTTCCTGTAATGGAAGATACTTTTCCTCCTAATCAAATCTACGTGACTAATGAAGAAGAGAGAAGAAAAAAGAAGATAATTAATGATGGTGTTTGAATTGTTCAGGATAATTCTTGCCATTGGATTCGGGATGCTGATGATTGGAGCCATGAACAACTCTAAGTCGCGGACCTCCTGCGGGTTCGCTCACCGCCACGTCCTGTCCATCGGAGGGATACTTTGCTTCATACACGCGGTGTTCGCCGTAGCGTACTACGTCGCCGCCACGGCCGCCGGCGTCACGGCTTGGCATGAAGGAATGCCGATGACGAGGGACCCGGCGGCTCGCGCCGTCGCCTGAGAAGAGCTCAAGATTTCTAGCTGTTTCGTGGCAACATTTTAATATTTTCTTTAGATTTCTCACTGCATCTGTTCACTTTGCTTGTTTTCCTGAATTATTTCTGAATCTTCTTTTTTATTTTATTATTTTCTTGTAGTCAAAAGAATACTATTTATTTAGATTATCACGTAGTATTTCATTAAAGTTTAAAATTCTGATTAGATTTGGTGCATTATCTTTTGTTAGCACTATCTTAACCATAATTTTTTCACGTATAATTCTAAATTATGAATTTATCAATTTTAATTCTTGCTTTAATTAGATTTCGTCCAAAGTTCTATTAAGATTATTTTTATTAATTATTAAAAATCAATTTAACGATTTTTTAATAAAATTTAGCGAAATGAATAAATTAACAAATCTAAATAAATTTTAAAAGTAAAATTGATAAACGTATACTTTATTAGGAAGATCATGGTTAAATTTATGCTTTGCCCCTTTACGCTTCATCTTGATTCTGCTGTTAAGTTGCCTAAAATTAAATGCAAAAAAAGTTATAGTTAAAAGATATCGAGAAAATATTTTTTATTTTTTATTGATAGATTATTTTAAAAAATTAATATTAAAATTTTGTTTTGCTTTGTTTACAAAAAGAAAAGTTACACCCTACCAGCTTATTATTATTATTATTATTATTATTATTATTATTATTATTATTATTATTATTATTATTTTAAAATCGTTTGATATTTTTAATGAGCCATTAATATTTGTTTGTAAAAGTAAATAAATATATCCATTTGTCACGTAACTGACCGAAACCAAATGTTATTTATCCGTTTTGTCACAGTAAAACAAATATTAGAAAATAAATTTATTTCTAGAAAATTAACTTTTTTGCTTCCAGCGAAAGAATGAAAAAGAATTCTTAACGAAAAAAAATGGAAAAAAGCAACTACCAGTCCTTCGTGTAAACATCTGACCGTCCAAGTTAACTCCGCAGCCCATCCGACGACGGAAGACGAGGATCCGTGTGCTCTTCCGTGATTGGTCAATCCAAATCCTCTCCTATAAATATGATTCCTTCCCAATCTCAAAATTGAACGTCCCGCAAAAGTATCCCAAAATTTTCTCGATTTCGTTCCCGGTCTCAATCTCTCTCCCAAATCCCCGGAACTTATCCGTCGTCGCCGGAAGATGGCCGGAAGGGGCAAGTCGATCGGTTCCTCGGCGGCGAAGAAGGCAACGTCGAGGAGTAGCAAGGCCGGACTTCAGTTCCCCGTCGGTCGTATCGCTCGCTTCCTCAAGGCCGGCAAGTACGCCGAACGCGTCGGCGCCGGCGCCCCGGTCTACCTCGCCGCGGTCCTTGAGTACCTTGCTGCAGAGGTACTGTTCCCCAAATTTTGGATCCTCATATTCATCACTTGCAACACTATTTCTCTTCGGGTTCATTTTTCTGATCAGTCCTTTGGTTTTATGGATTAGGTTTTGGAGTTGGCCGGCAACGCTGCCAGGGACAACAAGAAAACCCGCATCGTGCCGAGGCACATACAGCTAGCGGTGCGGAACGACGAGGAGTTGTCGAAGTTGCTTGGGACGGTGACCATCGCCAATGGCGGCGTCATGCCCAACATCCACAACCTTCTCCTCCCCAAGAAGGCCTCCGGCCCATCCAAGTCTGCTTCTGTAGATGATGACAACTAAAGAAACAAAAAGTTGAGGCCTTGTCATCATTCTATTTGTAGCTGCAGTGTAGGCGTCTAATTTGTTGACATTTTTGTGAGATTGGAAGGAAGTTTAACATGAACTTGCCAATCAACAGTGACAGCCGTCGGGAACACTTGTATCAGTGGTATTTGTATCTACTCAATGCAATTTTTTCATAAAAGAAGTTAATTTCTTCTGCAGATATGATTTCAGAGTAATCAATTCTTGTTTTGTTTCTATGTTTGTGCTCATTGGGAAGAAAATTATATTCTATTACATGACAAAAGTACTACACCACAGAGAATATATGTGAATTGTGTTCTTGATGAGAACTAAATCATGTACATTTGACGCATGGTAACATACACTAAAAAATTTGCATGTAAATTATCCTAGTTTCCACAAAAGAATGATCTCCCTTTTCCTGTCCTAATTTACAACTGTGCAAACATTAAAGAAGCAAGAGAGGATTTTACAAATGATGGATCTAACAGCTGTACTCACTATTGTCATGACTCTACCCTAAGGTGTTCTCTCAACTAGAGCTTTGGTCTACAAGCTGTGGCCTGGATATTTGTCAATATCAAAGGATCAGATTCGTGAAAAAATTTGGAGTTTTCTTTTTCATACAAGTGAATTCACATTACTTTGCTCAGAATCTATGACAGGATATGTACAGACCGAGAGTAACAGCTGATATCCTCCAGGATCTGAAGAAAAAGATTATCATAAATATTTAGTGATAACAGCATTATTTTCCAAAAAAAAAGTAAATGGTATAAAAAATAAGACTTTGATCCAAAGAGCAGTGTGTTTTATTGGAGAATAAATCAGTGTGTTTTATTTATGTTTAAGGTCATGGTTGCTAAATTTGAAACTTTGCCATTGATTAGCACTAAACATGAACTGATAAAAATTGTGAGCTTAGTGAATGCTTACCTCCTAGGAAACAGTTTAGTTTCAGTCTTCATCAGAACCAGAATTATCAACCTGCTGATCCACGATTGCTGGGAATAATGCTTGCCTGGGATCAGGACTGTTTGGTGCATTTGAACTGCTGCTATATTTATGTGAAAGTGATGCTTTCTTTTGTGTCTCTCTGACTTCTTTGCATGCTTTGTCTAACATCCCAAGGAAATCTCGCACGATCACAAATAATCGCAAACCTTCATCCTTTCCTGCATTACCATGGAAAGAATCCATGGTTTTTTGCAGCAACGAGGTAATTCTATTTTCTTCCTTCCGTAAAAGAGTTACTGCAGCCTCAGCATGCTCAACAAAATACTTGAGCAAGTGGTGGAAGCCACTCTCCTCTCCCAAGTTTTCCATATCTGTATTCAGGAACTCCTTAGTTTTCAGCAACTTGTGATTGAAGCCAGCAGTGATACTCGTTAAGGTATCCATATCCATCGCTGCAGCCTTCTTGACATTCTCAAGTTCACTGCTTAGACCAGAAACAATCTCAAGTCCAAGGTTGCGGTAATAATTCTCATCCTCCCTTGGTTCAGAGGACTCATCAGAGTTGAAGTTCACCAGACCAGTCAGGCTTTTGTTCTCTCTTGCTAGACGTGCAGCGCGTCGACCTTCAGATAGAATAATCTCTTGAACGACAAAGTGCAGCAATGTGGTCTTGCCATCAGAACCCTTAACATCTGACAACTTCAAAAGTGTGTCAAGCTTGAAAGCCTGAGCTCCTCCTCGGAATGTTCCATCATTCATTCGGTTGCCTGTTTTAAGAACGGCTTCTAATATTTTCAAGAAAAGACGTTTGCTTCTGACTTCTATACAAGCTTCCTAATATAAATGCAAAAAAAAAAGTCATGCTTAGGTGTTCTTCTGCATTCTGTACAAGCTTTTTTTATCAAAGAGAGAAAGTTCCACCACAATATAATGATAGATGAGAAGTAAATCTCGTATCTGGTACATCAAAACAAAGAGAATACATAACTAAGATGTGAGGTATATGTCTCTAATTACAAAATCTCAATCTGCAGTGAATACAGTAACTAAGATGATTATGTTATGATGATAGTATTTTATGGGCACGATCCCAGCCATTCTCAAAATAAATAAAAAAAGAAAACAACAAGAAGTATGTTGTTCTTCATAAAATGTCAATGCTCCAGTGAAACAGTTGAAAGAGATTTTGTGATGAAATTCTTCATTTACAAGCTAGTAGTTTTACAAATATTGCTATTTTCTTCTAGAAAGTTTAGTCTATGCATATCTTTGTTTTGTAAGGTTTGCTCCACAAAATAAGTAGTATGGTTAGGCGACTATGATATACAGCTTTCAGTGTTCCTTGCACATGATGGACATGCTTAGGTAAATACTGTTGTATGACTGTTACAAAAAATATAAATAGAAAAGCAGCACCAGAGTTAATTATTTCCCCATCTCCAAAAAGGATATTCCTCAGACATTGCAAGGACATTTCTAGCATGAAAGCTTCAGATTTAGTTTATAAGAACTTGTTGTTTTCGCGCCCCCTCTTGAAGCATATATTCAAGACTAAGAAGATAAAAAAAACAAAATGCTTCTTTTGTAGCTCAGTTGCTTTGTATTTGAAATCAGTAATTCTCTAAACAATAAGCAGTCTTAGTGGCTTACCTCCAAAGTCGCAAATGCATCTTTAATTCTTGACACGTCCTCGTGCAGAGATGACATAAATAGCAAGACATCAATCCTTTTAAATGCAAAAGGGATATCAACCAAGGCCTTCAGGAATTGTTCTGCAGGACCCAAAAGAGATAGATTGCCCGTATAGAGCCTAAGCTTTAGCTCTTCATCTGTAGTGGGTTGCATTCTCAGCAATATTTGTAGAAGTTCAACAGGAAGTTCATTTCCTAATTAAGTAAAACCAAACAAAAGGGAGGTAGTAAATCAGTAGAATGGAGATTGATAACAACTTAGTTTTAGTTATAATAACAATTTTTGTGACTGTGGCATGCAGGAAAGAACGAAGTAGCTTAAGATGCTAGAAACCAGCATACATATGTTACATTGTGGAAAATGTATGTTGCAAACTTTATCAGGATGTGGAGATCAAGTTCTTACACAAGATCATAAGGTGTCTAAAGATCGAGGATTGTGAGATTTAAGATCTTATCTATAATAGTCTTTTTTTTTAAAATTGCCGTTCTCATCTTTTAAATTGTTGAACTAGTTCAATGTCATAATTCAACAAGTTAAGTCAAAATATAGGAAAAAAAATAAAGAATAATAAAATATTGTAAAAATAATATTGTATTTCATCTGAAATACTGTAAAGATTATCATCAATGATTATTATTCATCATATAAGAACGATGTAGGATAGTAAGATATTATGACCCAGAGCGATAAAATCTCACCACTTAGATCCTAAAAATAGAGTCGAGATCAATTAGGACTTGAGAATCATAAAATTGTAATGTCTAAAAAGATCTTGACGACCTTTATTATGAGACAAAAGTTCCATTTTTATGGATACAAAATTTGGGGAACGTCACCACAAAGAAAAGTATAAAAGCTCAAAGGGATCGTTGACTTGCCAAAAAAAATTGAAAGCCTTTCTCCCGAAAGTAGTAGCATAGCATATATCTCAAGGTTCAACTTATTAAAGATCTAAATTATTTTGCCGAAAACCGTTAGAAATAGACCAACACTTGACCTTAGTTCCAATTGATTCTAGCAAACAACGTGACATTTGTGAGAATCAAGCTACGAACTCGAGGATGAGATTCAGAATGGATGATTATGTAACCCAGATTCTATATTTTTGGTTCTTGCTGAAAAAACGAACCAAACCCTTTCGATTTTTCATAATATAATTAAATTTTAATTTTAATTTTAAACTAGCTAAAAAATATAATTATAAAATTACTAGTTAAATATTTTCTATCTTCTTAAGTTTTTACTTTTACTTTTAATTTGATTTGATTTTTTATTTGTTATCTTCATAATTTTTTTTTAATTTAAGTTTAGCAGAATAAATAAATTATTTCAACTCACTATAATTATTATGCATAAATTAATTTGAGATTATTTACTATTTTATCATTTATTAAAATAAATTATTACAATGCTAAATTTCATTTTAAAAAATTATAATTGTCATAATATTTTAATTTAATTTAATTTAATGTATTCATTTTCATTAAAAAATATACTTTATCTTTTCGGTTCTCACATTTTTATCCAAACACCCATAAGAATTTATCTATCAAATCAATTTTTTAATTTTCATCATTATATGTTAGTTCATCCAAACACTCACTAAAATCAATCTATCAATTCAACTATTCATCATAACCTAGATGAATTCAAGTTCCAGTAGCCAACTACCCCAAAATAGTATTGGAGGCAAAAGAACATTGAGAGCAATATTATCAAGATCGAGATCTTACATAATGTCAATAGAGATACTTAAGATCGATAATCATAAGTTCGGAACAAGAATAGTAGAATCATACTAATATCCTAGCAATAAGATCGTAAGAGTAAGATCGAGATCGATTTAAGGGCTTAAAATCGTAAGATCAAAATTGAGACCTTGTCAATCTTGCATGAGAGCAACCAATATTGATATATTCTTTCAAAAACCAGTATCAATATATCTTTGAAACAGAAAGAGAACACTACCTTCCATGAGGGCATCACATACTTCTTCAGTTTTCACATTGAGAGCCTTTAAAGATATTGATAAATTTTGTGATTTCTTGTGATCGAGAAGTTGAATACACTTAATAGAAGAATCATTGGATGATAATTCCTTCTTTACCACCTCATTGGATTTACCGGAGGAGTTGTAACCAAACAATGTTTCAATCTTCTCTTCATCAAATCTGTCAGACAATGATATTCCATTAAGTTTCCACCTAGGAAAGAAGTGATAACAATTGATCTACTCTTGAAAGACTTCACCTGAATGATCCTGATCTAATCTTTTGCCAGACTATTGATTGATCAATGTTTGCAAGTAATTTATCCCAAAAGAATGGCTTCAATTTGGTTTTAGTAACACCACTATAACCTTCTGAGCCAGTACTCTCTGAATGATTTGGCTCAAGAAGTGATGCTCTTCGAACTTTTGAACCTAAACCTCCTGGAGAAGGATGACCAATAGCACTTTTTGGTGGCGGTGGAGGTGGCTGAGGACCAGACTTTGTACTAGGTGTTGGAGGTGATGGTGCAGAAGGCAAAGGAGAAGACTTATCATTAGAAGGAAGCGTTGATGGTGGCGATAATGACGGAGGTGGTGGTGGTGGAGGAGGAGTTAATGGCACATCTGATTGTTTTGGTTCAGGAGAAGGAGAAGAAGAAGGAGGAGGAGGAGGAGGAGGAGGAGAAGGAGAAGGAGAAGGAGGAGAATGAGGAAAAGAAGGAGAAGAAGAAGAAGAAGGAGAAGGAGAAGGAGGAGGAGTAGGACCAGCATATGAAGTGTGAGACAACACAATACAAGGAGGTGGCACAACAATTGGGCATGGAGGATGGGTAAGAAATGAGGGAGAAGGAGGAGGGGTAGGAGCATCACATGAAGCATGAGCTAACACAGTACAAGGAGATGGTATGACGATTGGGCGTGGAATCACAAAAGAGGGTTGAGGAAGTGGCTTTGGTTCTGTGGCATTGATAGAGTTTGAATATCCTGAGAGCTTATTTGACAGAGAAGTACCATTTTGTTCGGCATTTGGGGGTAGAAAGTTACCCTTTTGGCTACGAGCAATTATGAGCGATAAAGGACCCTTTTGTATTGAGCTCCCAGTACCAAAACACTTTCTTGAGAAGTCTGAACTAAAAAAAATGAATTAGAAATTTATATTTATGTATATTGTATGGTTATGACAAGAAATATAAATATTCTCATACCTAAGAAGTTGTTGAATCCCAGATTCATAATGGACCTTTCATTTTTCACATATGTCGAATCATTCCTTTCTCGAGGGTATCTTTTAAAGCAACAGAAAACACAAGCAACAAGAAGAAATGTTCCAGAGGTAGTTGACATAGTACTAATACTAACTGCTTGTTCCTGGCCATTTTCTTCCTTAACTGAGGTTGGCTTACAATCTGGATTTTCAGTATGAGTGTTTGTGGAACATAAGTCAATGGGCAAAGGTGACAAACTTTGATCAACAGAGGAAGTTCTTACAGGTGGAAGGTTAGAAAATGATGCTTCAATAGGAGTAGTTGGTTCGACCATTAAAGCTTGGAATGGAGCTGAAGTGAAAGTTGGAACATCAAAGGTAGGGGTTTTCTTTTGTAGTGCTAGTTGTGATAAATGTCTTCTCAAAACAGGACGTCCCAAGCACTCAGAGAAAATATGTCTGAGTTCATAGGCATCTCCAGCAAGATGGTGAAAACCTTTACTAATAAGACATATCAACAATGTGTGTTTTACTGCTGGAGCAGGAGAATTCATGACATCGAGCATTTTGCACTCTGGAAGTAAACTAGTCTTCATTGATTTTCTGACAATGTCGTCCACATCAAGTGAACTTGAGGTTCTTAAAACTTCTAAAAATTGCATCAACTCTTCGATGCAGTTTAGCCATATCTGTGACAAATGCAGTCAAAATATATCTTTATCAGTCAGTTAGAAATATGGATAAGAAATTGTTCATAACTTTTCAAGCAAGATGCATGATTTTTTATTACTGACCTACCAATTTTCATACGCTAGTGAAAAATATATTTGATTGCTAGATAGTCATATGGGGAATTGAAGTTTCACTTACGAATATGTTTATGTGAGACTATGACCAAAAATGTTATGTGCAGTAGCTTTAATGAACAATGCCAAGTGACAAGTGAGGAAGTAACTGAATCTCTTTCTTCAATGGATCAAATGAACGAGTTCTGACGCAGTAAACATGATCTCCGAACTCCATCTAATATAAGATACTTGTATAGTAATAAATAATGACTGAACTATGAAAGTAGCTTCCTCCAATTTGCATTCAAGTCAAATGCTCAGTAGTTTTATCAACATCCAAAATTAAAGAATCTATGTTTCTAAGAGCTACACCATAATTTCTTACTTTATGTTGTTGTCAAATTTTAAAATCGTCTTCCTTTGAGTTACATTGTGCTACAATGGATTTTCAATGATTGCCCACGACTTTCAAGCAATTAAGAACCAAATCATACTCAAACACATTGAAGCAAGTCTTATAAAGTTTGATTCTCTAGAATCACAAACAATGTCATTAGAAAATCTAATTATAAAAAATGAAACGAAATAATGTTTTGTTTATTGGAGTTTCAGAAAGAGATGATGCTTGTTGCCAACAAAATGAATGAAAGATGATATGAACAAAAAGATACACCAACCTTGTCCTCATCCAGATTGAGCTGAGTTATCGGCATGGAATCCATTAAGCCCAAGAAAAATCCCTTCCTTCCCAGCCTTCCCCCTGAGCCTCCCATCATAGAAACAAAGAACACCATTACTATGATCAACAAAAATCTCATCTTTCTCGGACCCATTGCCTCTAGGATCAATTTTCTGATTGAAATTGAGGCTTTTCATCTCATCTACTTGCTCAATCTCGACATCAAATTCAAATCAACCTAAAAGGAAAACAAAAATCGCTACAATGCATTCCAATCAACCAACCAATCAACATCTCCAATGCGCAAGAACAACGAAAAAAGAAAACATCTTTCTCTTGAATAAGCTCAATGATTAAACATAAAATATTTTCCTTGCACCCGAAAGAGTCCGAAAAATTGTACAAAGAAATTAGAATAAAATGGAGGAGATCGATCGACAGATGCAGAATGTCGACGTCGAATTGAGTAGGAAACGAGTTGATGATTTAGGATTTTTTTCTTCTCAGAAGAACGACGTGAGGAGGAGAGGTACCAAAATTGAGAAACAAACAAACAAAAAAATTAAAAAATATAAAAATAACGGAGAAAAAGCAGCTCGATTTCTCCAAAAACTTCCAACAGACCGTTGGGATTGGGATAAGAGATTTGGTGCATAGCATGGAAGACGAGAGCCACTTATAGACGGTTACATGGATGACAAATGATCTTATACGTTTAAACTAAAATTAGTAATTTTTTTATTAAATTAATTTCAAGCCATTTATTACAAATATATAATGATATTAAACATTAGAATTTTTTTAAGTTTCACATTGATATTTAAGAAGCGATATCAATTTTTCTAATTCTAATGTCTATGGCACTATTCATAAATTAAAATTTTAATTCATCATCGAGTTCAACTAATTTAATATATCACATGTCTAATTATGATGAGTGAGACTTCCAATAATTTAAGCTCGATATCTTTTTAAACGAGAAAGAACTGCTTATTACTTTATCTCAACTTCGATTGTTCTTTAGAGTTTTTTTTTATCACGCATCTGTTCTATTTTCGTTCATTTTTTTCAAATAAAATATCTCCTTGTTGTTCGATTGTACTCGGTAATGTTTCAAAAAAAAAAAAATAATCAAATTTCAGGATGCAATCAGGTCGGGATTGGTCTAAATTCAAAAGTTTCAATTTGCATTTCGACGGAACAATTCATATTAAATTTTGGTATTACATTATATATTTTATTCATATATAATCTTAATTATTTTTAATTATTATTTTATAAAATATTTATATTATAATGATATATTTGGATTGAATCGAGAAGTTTGAATTGTATCTCGATTTAACTTGGACATTTTAATTCCAATCCTTTATTGTCATAATAAACTAAATAATAATGGTTTATTGTCATAGTAGCAAGTAAAAATAAGGAGGCAACAAAATTAATCCGGTCGAGTGCATAAAAAATTGAAAAAAAAACAATTATAATATATTCCTGCTACATGCATGAATAGGGCTACCCTTATTATTTGTAATTCTAAGAAGGTAAATATATTAAATAAATGCTATACTATTGTTGCATATTTAGGGACTGTTTGAAAATTTTGTAAATTTTTTTGACGTTTTAAAAAATTATAGTAAGACATTATTCTAAAAGTGTCTTAGAGTAGTTTTTTATGTAAAAAAAATTTAAGTTGTTAACTCATATTTCTAAATACGTTGTAATTACAAAAGGATAGAAGCGAGAAATGAGAAAAAATACGGAGATAGAAATATATAATTATTTTACGATACTTTTCATTTATTACGTTGTATTTTCGTCCGATAAAAAATGATGTTAAATACCCATTTGTAAAATAATTTGTCAACATAAAATATTATGTCGTAATGATTAAATACTTCAAAATTACCTGACATCCAAACATGTTATTAGGAGGTGTTTTCCTCTCGGTAATCTTTATAGATTATTGATAACCTGAATTTAAAATTACTTGTGCCCACCAAATTATTCTGTAATTCTAAGAATGTAAATATTTTAACTAAATACTATATTATTGTTGCATATTTAGGGACTGTTTGAAAATTTTGTAAA
>LTAE01007590.1:0-22443 GCA_001647135.1 Pontederia paniculata
GAAGGGTCCAAGCGATCTTGAGCGATTACATGTAAGAGGTTGTCTCCTTGCCCTCAGTGCAAAGAAAGGAAAAGCTGTAAGGGAGCCTTCGCCCTTTGAAGAAGGAAGTAGTGATCTCCAAAGATCTCGTGGGAGAAGATCGGAGCGGGGACGTAGGCCAAGAGTTCGGCCGAATCTCGATAACAAACTTGGTGTTTGTGTGCTGTTTGTTTTCTCTCTACTCTCTTCTCTGTTTGTGTTTACATTCGTATATGTATGCTTCCCTCTATCATAACACATCTAGATTAAGAAAAGAGTAAAAAGTTTTTAACAAACCAATTCACCCCCCCCTCTTGGTGCCATCTAGATCCTACATATAACATGCAGTATTTGTAGCTTCACTCCAAAATGAAGTCATCGTGAGCTTCATAATGATTTTGTTTCAACAACATTATTATGTTATAGAGTTCTAAGCACTATTTTCACCATATTTTGAACACTATTTCTTGAACATTTGAAATGTATATTCACTATCATTATATGTGCAAAGATATTTAATTTATTTTTCGTCTCTCTTTCCGTCATAACATAAAAAAATTTGAAAAATTTGAATGGTCTAATTTTTCATTTTCATGAAATAAATTCATAATTATCATGAAGAATCATCAATAAAGGTAACAAAATATTTATGGATTATTTCCATTTTCCCCCTTGAACTATCACAAAATTTTAGACATGCCCCTAAACTATAAAATCGGGCAGAAATTGGTTTAAACTTTTTTTTGGACAGTTTCATCCAACAAACTGGTATTGAATTTATTTAAATTATTTTAATTTATTAAATTACTATTTTACCCTTCAAACTAAACAAAATTTACTTCACCCTCTCTCTCCTCTCTCTCCTCTCTCTCTCTCTCTCGCTCTCTGTGATCTCTCTCTCGCACTCTTTCCTCTCTCTAGTCTCTTTCTCTTCTCTCTCTCCAGTCTCTCTCTCTCCCTCGACATGGACTCACCTGTGTGTGCGCAGACGAGCATGGAGCTCGCATGCGTGCACATGCGAGAATGACATGCACATGCGAGTAGGAAATCACCCTCGCATGTAGAGCCTAGTAGGCGCGCAAGCAAGGAGTGAGAGAGAGAGGAAGGAGAGAGAAGAAGAGGAGAGAGAGAGGTGAGAGAAGATTAGGACATGATAAAATAGTAATTTAATAAATTAAAACAATGTGTAAAAATAAAAAAATCATAATGGTGGACAAAATTGCTCAATCGAAAAAAGTTTAGACCTACTTTTGCTCGATTTTATAATTTAAGAATAGATCTAAAATTTCATGATAGTTCGAGGGGGTAAACGAAAATAACCCAATATTTATTGTCACCTAAAAGGTTAACCTAAATCGGATCACACATATTAGAATGCATCAAATTCAGTCTATTTTCTTTTTTACTGAAATTCATCACAAAAAACACTTGCTTATCAAATAAATCATCATCACAAGTATTTAGAGCTTACCTTTGATAAGAGCACTGTGAAATTCCTCACCAAAATATGCAATCTTTTCTTATTTTTGTGTCATAATATTTTGTGCCAAATCTAGTGAAACTTCTTTCTTCAAGGCATTAACTTTTTGTCAAATTTAAATTAACTAAGGTTTCGTAAAAATTCATGCCAATTTTCCTTTGATAACATCCATGGATCCTTTTTTCATCAATTTCCACCTTATCACATACATGACTATGTAACCTTTTTTATCCAAAAATCGGGAAGAATTTAAATTGAGGCACAAATCATGTATATGTTTTATATATTTCATAATCAACTTACAATGTATATATCTCAAATTCCTACAACTTTAGACTTAATCTTATTGTCCATCTTCATTGTCCAAAATCATAAGTCTGGTACACGCTAAAGTATTCTTTTAAAGGAGTTGCATGATGTAAAACACCGATTTGACTACATACTCAATCGAAGAGTTTATGAAATTGCATTCTTTATTTCTGTCTGAAATAAATAAAATCACCATCTGATGTCTACTCTTGTTGTCTTTATCTTTCTATTTTTCTTATTTTATTGCTTCTTCAAGTTTCTACACTTTCTTTTGATATGAGCATCCTTATCATAATGCTAACACAAAATCTTTTTCTAGATTGTGATATATTACCATGATCCTTAGGATCTATATTTCTGTCTCTCTCCCTATTCTCTATGACAGAGCAATATTTATTCTCATGCTCATCTTTTTGTTTTTCATTAAACAAACAATCTTTAACAATGAAAGTGATACAAAACCATTATGAGCAGAGTTGCTTACCAAGGTCTCCCACAACTCTAGTAAAAAGCTTAGGATCATAGATCCTTGCATCTCATCATTAAACACTATTTTTGTTGCTCCTAATTAATTTACTAAATTTTAAAATTTACTCAAATGTTTAGTAATAGAATCTTCATCTCGAAATTTTAAGTTTACTAATTTTCTGATCACAAAGACTTTAACATTGAGATGTATTTCTTTTATGTAACCCTTAAATTTTTTTTCCATAAAACTTGTGCATATGCCTTTTGAGAAAGAAGATGAAAAATACCCACATCAATAAATTGACTAATCATTTCGATAGTTTTTTTGCATTTATCTTTTAATTATCAAGAGTTTTTTCTATTAGCATATTATATCCTAATTCAACAAGATCAAACAAATTCTCGTAGCAAATAATATCCTTCATCCTCGCTTTTGAAACTAAATAATTATTCGATCTCAACTTAAACATCTCGTTGAAATAGTTTTTTTTCATTTAATTCACACAAAAAATAAACACAGAAATTAATATTGCATTGATACTGCTTTTTGGAATTTTAATTCTAATACCACATGTTAAAAATTCTCCCTCGAGTTTCTATGTCTTAATAAAATAATTCAAACACATAAAAAAGTAACATCAAACAAAAGATATACCAAATTTATGTGAAAAAATTCTCTACTAAAAAGTAAATAATCACGGGACAATCATAGAGCAAATTTACTAATTCAAGAACGAATTTCTTTGATATTTTGTCCAAACCCAAAATAATAATCATATGAATAGATCAATATATATCTTCAGAAAAATGCTAAAATGATTAATAGAAAAGATATCACCCAACCATGATGATTTTATGTTATTAGAATATAAAACATATTCATATATTCTCTCAATTTATGTATATTCTTAATTTCTTATTCTTCAAGAAGAAGCTCTTCGCCTTCTTTTCACAAAAATCTTCTCTTCTATTCTCACTACTAAGAAATATCAAATTCTTTTTTCCTATGATATTCAAAAGTTTAAAATATCAAGAGAAAAAAAGTTTTTTTCTTCTTTCCTCTAAGGAGAGAGAAATTCTATTATGACTCTTATAATCCATTTTAAACTCAAACATATAAGTTAATTAAATTAAATTTAGTTTAAATTTATTTTGCATTATGGACTTAAAGCTCCAACGGTTAGTATATCATTTATATTTGTTTAGATATAAATTCTTTGACTTATGATATGGTTCTAATGTTTCATGAGAAAAAAAACTTTACCTATATTTTAGAATTCAACAAGATTAAACCTTGTGGTTGCCTACTATTTGGTTTCTTGTTGATAGGAAGACTTCTTGTGGCAAATGTAGCAGAAAAGTCTCTCGTCTGCCCTCCTACTTCTAATGAGACAAGGCTTGATGCTGGTTTCTCTAATTCAAAGCCTTAAATTTTTGCCAATATGTATGTCATAATCACGCCCATGTAGGTGCTCTGTATGCACTGCGCGAAAGCTCCATTTTAGGGTCTTTGCCTCGCCTCACATAAAAACTTCAGTCACTAGGACTCTGTTTGATTTCCTCATTTTTTTTAATCAAACAACTTATATATCAAATCGCAGACTTCACAATATTGAAGACTGAATTATGAAAAATTATGGTATTGTTGTATTCTGCAGATACTCAAGAATAAATTATTCTCATGAGATTGGTGTTTCAGGATTATCTCATGGATTAACTTTCTTTTATTCAACTACAGTGGACTGCAATCAAACAGAAGATAGGGAAGAACAAGAGTAGAAAGATCACAAGAATCACAGAAAAACACGCACAGATTTTACGTGGTTTGGAGATGGATCTCCTACGTCCACGGCCGTCGCAGAGAGTTTTTCACTATGTTAATGTTCGAAACCACCAGCGTACATGACCGCTCCAAAATAACATATATTTGATGGAGCTAGGGCAATCACCCACAAAATAATAAGATTACATATATACCACAAGTTGGATCGACGCCAGTAGGGATTGGATGATCAGTCTCCATCTGCTATCTCCAACAATCTCCCACTTGGAGACTTGACCATTACATGAACTCTGGGGAAGATCACTTGTAGCATACACAAACTCTAGACGGCTCCACCTTTCAACTAGCACCGGAGGCAAACTGAGGTTGTGCAAAACCTCAATTTTTCTGTAACCACCACCTTGGTCAACATATCAGCTGGATTTTCTAGCCCTCAAATCTTTTCAAGAACCAATGTCCCATCTTCACGAAGATCTCTAATGAAGTGATACTTTAGCCTTATATGCGTTGTTCTAGCATGAAACACTGGATTCTTAGCAAGGTGAATAACACTTTGACTGTCACTGAACAAACTTGATTTTTCTTGCACCTTGCCCAGTTCTTCAAGAAAACCCTTTAGCCAAATCATCTCCTTGCAGGCCTCTGTCGTAGCTATATACTCTGATTCAGTAGTAGAAAGAGCAACAACCTTTTGTAACTGAGACATCCAGCTTATAGCAGTGCCACTTAAGGTATAGACATATCCGGTAGTGCTTCTAGCAGTATCAATGTCACCACCTAAGTCTGCATCAACAAAACCCTTCAGATCCAAATTACTTTTATTGAAACAAAGTCCCATACCTTTTGTTCCTTTTAAGTACCGAAAGATCCATTTGACTGCTTGCCAATGTTCCTTCCCTGGATCTGACATATATCTGCTGACAACTCCCACTGCATGAGCAATGTCTGGTCTGGTACTTACCATGGCATACATAAGGCTACCTACTGCTGAAGCATAAGGAACCTTGTACATGTAGTTGCGTTCCTCATCTGTCTTGGGTGATTGATCTTTAGAAAGCTTGAAATGACTCGCCAAAGGTGTTTGCACAGGCTTCGCATGCTGCATAGAGAATCTCTCAAGCACCTTCTCAATATATGCTTCTTGAGTCAATTTCAAAGTACCTGTTTCTGTATCACGAACAATCTCCATCCCAAGTATTTTCTTTGCAGCTCCCAAGTCTTTCATTTCAAATACACTTGATAATTGCTCCTTGACCCTTTTAATTTCCTTCATATCTGAACCTGCGATGAGCATGTCATCCACATACAAGAGTAATATGATGTAGGAATTATCAAAGTATTTGATATAACAGCAGTGGTCAGAAAAGCATCTTGTAAAGTCATTGCTAATCATGAAATTATCAAATTTCCTGTACCACTGTCGAGGAGCTTGCTTTAGGCCATACAAACTCTTGGTCAACTTGCAAACTAGGTTTTCTTTTCCAGGGACTTGAAAACCTTCTGGCTGCTTCATGTAAATGTCCTCCTCCAAATCTCCATGGAGGAATGCTGTCTTTACATCTAATTGTTCAAGATGTAAACTTTCAGCTGCAACTATACTCAAGACCAATCTAATAGTTGTTAGTTTCACAACAGGAGCAAATATTTCAGTATAATCTATACCTTCCTTCTGCTCAAAACCTTTTACAACTAGTCTTGCTTTGTACCTTTTGTTGCCATCAATTTCCTCTTTTATCTTGTACAGCCATTTGTTATGCAATGCCTTTTTTCCTATAGGCAATTCAGTAAGCATCCAGGTTCTATTCTTGATCAATGAGTTCATCTCTTCTTGCATTGCTAACTCCCACTTAACAGAATCCTGGACCTCCAAGGCTTCCCTGAAACATTCTGGCTCACCAGCATCAGTTAACAACATAAAATTCAATGAAGGAGAATACCTCACTGGTGGTCTGATCTCTCGAGTAGATCTTCTAATCGGTGGTGGTGTACTTGGTCCCGCTTGCAGTGATTCAGGTTCTAACTGCATAACATTTTTCTGATATCCAGCAACATCCTCATCTGATATGCCCTCAAGTTCAACTTGAGTTATATTTTCTTTTCCTGCATTATCAGATTCTGCAAAATGTCTATCTTTATACATGGTCTTTTCAACAAATACCACATTTCTTTCTCTGATGATTTTCCTATTTTCATCATCCCAGAAACGATATCCAAATTCATCAGAACCATATCCAATAAAGAAGCACTTTCTAGATTTAGCATCAAGCTTATCTCTACATGCAGAATCTATATGCACATAAGAAAGACAACCAAATATTCTCAGATGAGAGAGATCTACCTCCTTACCACTCCAGACTTCTTCTGGTAATTTGTTCTCCAAAGGTACAGATGGTCCGCGGTTGATCAGATATGCCGCTGTATTTATTGCATCTGCCCAAAATGACTTAGGTAGACCCGCATGGATTCTCATGCTCCTGGCTCGTTCATTCAGTGTTCTGTTCATCCGCTCAGCCACACCGTTCTGTTGTGGTGTTCTTGGAATCGTCATCTCCATTCGGATGCCATGTTCACCACAGAACTCCTTGAACTCATGATTCACATATTCACGACCATTATCAGATCGTAAACATTTGATTTTGACACCAGTTTCATTCTCAACCTGCATTTTCCATTTTTTGAAAGTAGAAAATACGTCAGATTTATTTTTCAAGAAATAAACCCATACCTTTCTGGAATAGTCATCGATGAATGTCACATAATATAGTGACCCGCCAAGAGATGGAACTGGAGATGGTCCCCATACATCAGTGTGTACAAGTTCCAACTTGTTACACTTCGGTGTCCTTGGCACTTTGGAGAAACTGACTTTCTTCTGCTTTCCCAGCACACAGTCTTCACAAAGTCCAACATCAGTTGACTTCAAATCTGGTAGACGACCCATTTGATGTAGAACTTTCATTCCCTTTTCGCTCATATGTCCAAGTCTACAATGCCAGATGTCGGTCGTATTACTTGAGTCAGCAATTGCTACAGAATTTCTAGCATTTGTGGTCATATACAAGGTTCCCAACTTGTTGCCTCGTGCTACTACCATAGCACCTTTAGTGACTTTCCAAGAGTTACCCACAAACACTGTAGCATAACCCTCAGAATCAAGTTGTCCCATAGAAATTAAATTTCTCTTCAATCCTAGTATATGTCGAACATCTTTCAGCTTCCAGATAGTCCCATTATCTGTCGAGATCTTCACATCACCCTTTCCCACAACATTTAGGGGTTTATCATCATCAAGATAAACCTTTCCAAAATTTTCAGTAGTATAATTTTTCATACACTCTATTTGTGAGGTAGAGTGATATGAAGCTCCAGAATCCAGAATCCATGATTCTGCTGGATTGTCCACACTTAGAATTAAAGCATATGAGATTTCTTCTGTTGCAATATTACCTGACTCCTCATTATTTGGCTTCTTCTTTGGTGCTCTGCAATTTCTCTTCAAATGACCTTTCTTTCCATAATTCCAACATGCAAATTCACCAGATTTTTCTCCATGCTTTGATTGATTTTGTCGTCTAGATTTTGACCTGCTTTGACTATGCCATCGTTGTTGTGTTCTTCCTCTAATCTCTGCACTCAGAGCCGCACCAGAATTTTCTCCAGATTCTCTTCTGCGAATATCCTCGCTAAGAATCAAGTCTCGAATATCATTGAGTTTTAATTTGACGGATCTGGAAGAACTACTAACCGCCGTTATGTTGGCGCCCCAACTTTTTGATAGGGAAGACAATAAGATTAGGGCCTTAACTTCATCATCAAAAGTAATATTCATCGAACTTAATTGTGTTATGATGATATTGAATTCGTTGATATGATCCTCAATAGAAGCCCCTTCAGACATTTCAGATTGAATAGTCTTCGCATCAAATAGACCATATTTGACGCAGACAGTTTCACGATGTTGAAGGCGACGTTACGAGCCAACGTCAATCTAACAACACCCAGGGCTTGCCGATCCAACTGTGTCCAATCTGCGTAGCTCATGGAATCTGGCTTATTTTCTGAGAGTGGTTGATGTAGTTTCTTCTGATACAGATAATCTTCGATCTGCATCTTCAACAGTGTCATTTGCGCCCACAAAATATATGATGAAGCTAGAGCAACCGCCCACAAAATAATGAAATTACGTATATACCCCTAAAAAAATTTCTATTAGCATGAGCCCGAGTTGGATCGACGCCAATAGAAATTAGATGATCAATCTTCATCTGCTATCTTCAACAGTGTCATTTGCGCCCATCTCAATAACTTTCTATTAGCATGGGCCCGAGTTGGATTCCTCGATGGGTTGGTTAGGAGTCAACGTGATCTTTGTAAATGGTGATGATCTTTGACACTTCCAGCATAGTCACCTTTCTTTCTCTTCTCATGGTTCATATTGTTTCACCAGCTTCAAGTATATTTCTGAGATATGCAAGTCAGGTGACAATGTCAAGTGAAGTTAAAGAGTGCTCTTGTATGAAGTTTCATGGTTTATGTTTGATTTGTGCTGTTTCTCATTTACTTAAGGCGTACATCACGTTTAAGCTTCGAAACTGTTGTGGTAACTCAAACTGTTTTAACTGTTTTATGCAATGAGTCTGAACTTCTGTGGAAATTTGAGCATTGTGACTTGTTTCTAGAATATTTTTCAGTCATAAAAATAGACTTCAAATATGTTCTAGCATGACATATTTAATAGTTTGATTGCTGTGATTTAGACTGTTTGGTGACTAATATTAGAATCTTTTTTGAAAGTTTAAAGGTTTGAAATAAAATTTATAGCTTATTTGTTTAGAATTTTATATTCATAGTTAGGATTTTATTTATCTTCAGAATTTGAGATTTCTTATTTAACGTAGAAGTTTATAATTTAAGAGACTAAAAATAAGGAAGAAATATAATCTCAAATACATTTCGTCTTTAATTTTTATATATTATCCTTTGGAAAAACTTTCATATGAGGCGATTTACGCGTTCATCCGGAGCTCGATGAAAGATCTTGAAAATTCTTGGTAGCCCTCCCTATGAGAGGCTCAAGAAGGCCTCAAGGATATTCTGTTTGAAAATTTTTAACTCTAAATAAATATTTATTTCTATTAAAAAATATAACCTAAGTAAAAATGAATCTAGTTAACATTTTGCGTCTCTTTTATGTATAATTTTTCTTTTTCATCTATTTTGCGTAATGTCGCCCTCACTTATCCTTGTTTACTTTCTTCTTTGATATAAAAAGGATATTTATATATAGTGACTTTTTTCATTCGTTTATTTTTAATTTTGTTTTTTATCTTTAGCATTCCACTTTGAATATCAAGTGCAATTTAAATAGAATTTAATGAAGATATTCTCTAATTAATTAGAAAACATTACTTACTTTCTCAACCGTAGAATATTAAATTTACAATAAATATACAAAGAGTTAGAAGGAAAAAACTTAACATCTATCGCTGATTTAGTATCTAATGATTAAAAAAATAGATAACATGGATACAGAGCATCTAATTTTTTTTCCATCTAAATATCTAGTACTTTTATATATATAACTGAATACGCTATCCTTCTAGATCTCTCTCCTTATTGCACAATGAAGACTCGTGCATCATACAGGAAGGCGGAATTATAGAAAGGACAAGTTTTTATAAAAATAGAAAAAATAAACGGTCAACTTAAAGTGTTAAAACATCAATTAAAAATACAAAGTAGAATTTGAAAATTTTAAGATTATATATGAAAATTCGCTATACAGAGACGTAAGAGAAAATAAATAATTTAAAATCTCTCAGTACTAGCATTGACTATTGGAGAAGATGAAAAGTCATATGATTCACCGCTCTCCAATAATAATGTCCATGGAATTCTATTTATGTAAGTTACAGTATTCTAATTGTTTTGCTTACCACGTTGAGCTTAAATAATGATTTTGAATCTTTGATTTTATCTTAAAATATTACTTGCTTGCATGGAAAACATATGTTGGATGTGTAACAATAAAAATGTATGGATCACAGTCCTCGACTCTTAAACTAACGAACTAATTTATTGTATTTTATTTATTCTTATATTTATAAATTTCACTTGTTTCGTAATATTTGATTACATTTTTTATTTTGATGGTGTAGCTGCACAAAAATATTTAGAAACGGGGTCACGTTTATTTATCATCTAAACTCATTAAATAGTGATTTTTTACTGATATTTAAATTACATTATATTTGGATCCTATCGAAAAAAATAATGAAGCAAATAAGTAGTCACAAAGGAAAACATGCAAGTACATTTATTTTCCGGCATTGCAAAAATAATAACGTGTTAGAAAAATAGGGGAAAAAAATAAAGGAAGTATGCGATTAAATGTTTAGTGTATATGGACAGTAATAAAGCTATCAAAATTTTAAGACATAAAGAACTAAAAACAAAAAGATAAGAAGTATTTTAGAAGCCACAACAAGAAGTATAAAAAGTCTGCTTCTTTCTTATTATTACTAGCGTTAGGATATCATTGCACAATGATGTCGTGCACTCAAAGAACACTTTATCCTCGCAGCCATGGTCCACGGATCAATCGAAGTCAATCAAAGTATCCCAAGCAAATGCTGACCACGATCAAATGTTCCATGATCCATCCCAACAATGCAGCAAATGATAAATGTCATATGAATAATATTTGTTTTCAGCTGCATAAAATATAATGCAACAACATTGTAATCGCATTCGGAACGATAATGATAGAAGTAGAATCTTATACCTTATTTGGATTGAGGTATTTGGGGGAATAAGATGGAAGATGGGTGACTGATATTAGTTAAATCGTGTTTGGGTAAAAAATTTTAAAAGTCATATGGTGTTTCGAGGATGAGTCACACCTCCAAATACCAAATATTTCATTCCACCAAATTGGTGGAATTAGAGGGAATGAACTTTTTAGGCAAAACTACCCTTTTAAATAATTTTCTAAAATTATATCATAGTTCATTTAAAATGATACGCTTCCTTATATTATTTTGATTTATGATAGAAAAATATTTGACTTGAGTTTATTTATTAGTTTAACTTTTTTCTATCGTATTTTATAATTATTTAATACTTATATTTGTTTATTTTTTATTCATTCATATTTATTTTTTCTCGGACTAATTCTTTTTTCATAATATTTTAAATCTATTGAATGTCAACATAATATTTTTTTTTCAAATTAGTTATTTTTTATTAAATTTGAGATAAATAATTATTTTTATGATCATTTTTACTTTAGCATCTTAAAGTATTATCATTTGAACAATATTTTTTATTTATGTAATTGTAATATTAATTTTTTCACTCTTTTTATATTTGTCTATCATCTTCGATCTTTTTTATCTTTATTTAAAAAATAAAAAAATAAAAATATTGTGAAAGAGAGAGAAAAATAATACTAAAGATAAGGGAGAAAATATNTCTATCATCTTCGATCTTTTTTATCTTTATTTAAAAAATAAAAAAATAAAAATATTGTGAAAGAGAGAGAAAAATAATACTAAAGATAAGGGAGAAAATATATAAGAGATATAAATAATAATAAATATATAAATATTATAATAAATCAAATAAATATATAATAATATTATATTTATTAAGGGTCATAATTAGTAATATATAATAAAGGGTATAAATGATTTTTATTTAAATTATTCAAACATGTCATGATTTAATTTAACCCATCCACCACCATAAAATTTTATCCAAACATGTGTTTAATAATAATCCATCACACTTCACCACCCCACCCTATACTCCACCATCTCACGCCACCCCTCCATTAATTAATTGCCAAACAAAGTCTACCAAATTAGCGAGGCATTTTTGTTTTCTATTGTTTTGATTATTAGTTGATCCAACAGAAGAAACATATTATTTGGGATTGAGGTCCACATTTAGAATCGAAAGTGAACGATTGGACGTCATCCCACCATCTTTCGTTTGACAAACCTAACCAGCTCCATACATTATCTCCTCACCACAAGAACCCTTCGTTTGACAAACCTAACCAGCCTCAAAGTTTCAAACATTATCTCCTCACCAGAAGAAACTTATATTGTTTGAATTGAATGATCATTTTGTTTTGAGTTTTGTCCAACTAATCTTTTAGGTCATAATATTTTTAGAAAAAAAAGTTATACATTCAGTCGACTAATAATATATAATATAATGGTAACTGTTTTCTTGTAGTACCCCTTGTCTTGTTGGATTGAGTGCATGATTATAGCCTCAAGTGGCCAAGTTGGAAACTGTTGTCCCACTCTATTTATATCTCTTTTTATGAGCAACTTTAAATAATATCATTTCCCATTTTTCAATTAGAAATAATACATTTTCATATAATATTTGTTTGTAAATTCTAAGTTTTCTAAAATATTCAACTGATGGAGCACCAATTAATATTCTTATTTTTTAATATTTTTAAATTTTACCATATCATGCACTTATATAATTTTATTATCTGTGCATTAATATTTATACATCTATATATTTCTTTCAATTCTGCAATAAAATTCAAGGAGATTTTAATAAATCTCTATCGATTCTAATATTTCTTCTGTTCACGTATCAAATATTATGATATATTTTATAATAACTGTATTTCCAATTTATCTAACTAATCTTGAAAATATTAATAAAAGAATATCACATGTATCATATATATGAACTAATATAAAAGGTGACTATAAAATTATCATTATATTTATATTTTAAAAATTAAAATTAGTCATTTTTTTATTCGCAATCGTGAACACTATCAAGCAATAATGATTTTTATATTTAGCAATATTTTATGTTGTTTAATTATATACCATTGACGATAATTTGCGACTTTGCTATTATATAATATTATAAGTCATTAAGTACTATTCAATAGTATTGATACGGTAGAACGGTAGATGACATTTACAAATTAAGACAAAATTACTAATTTAATTAAGAAATTTATATAGTTTTTCATATTCACAATTTTATAATATGATAAAAAATTAATATAAGTTATTTTTCATATTTATTTTATTTTTCAATAAGTTTAATTATTATTATTATTATTATTATTATTATTATTATTATTATTATTATTATTATTATTATTATTATTATTATTATTATTATTATTACATTTCTCTCATATAGTATTTTTTCATATTTAATAAATAAAAAATTATACTTATAAATTGTTAGAGTAATAACTTATAAGTTATAAGTTGAAAAAAATAAATAAGACCACTCTACTTATTTGTAAAAGTTGTTGACTTATTTTTTTTAATTAACCATATTTCTTTTCTATTTATATTCTTTCAATATTATTATCTATGACTGCGAGAATATCTTAATTTATATTTATTTTAACAAATAACTACTTATTATTATTATCAATATTTTTTTTCTAAATATATAAATACTGATATTTTAAAATAAAATTTAATACTTTAAAATACTTATTAATATTAGTATTTATTAAATATTTTTATCAGCTAAATCAGACATGCTGTTAGTGTTAATGGCTCCAGTTCGATTTTTCTGATTGAATTAATCTGATACCTTCCTAAACAAGGAAAGGTTAAGTTATGAGTTATGACTCCACCTCAACCACTACTTGAATTAGTGATCAGATTTGATCGCCCAACCCGAATGCAAGTCTTTTTTTTTTCCTTTTTCATTTGTGAAAAAGAAGCCTCACAGCTAATATCTATTAATCCAAGTCCCAAGAATGCAAGTCTATCTAATTGACCAGTAGGAGTGAATCACTCCTGCCGCCATTTTTTTTCTTCCACTCCTTTTTCGCGCAAATGGTGCCGCACGCCCTGATTTCGATGGCTTGACAAGATTGACCCTCTTTCTTTCAGCAGATCTATGAGGCCCCTCTCTCTCTGTCTCTCATCTACAAAGCCGCTTCGAAACCGAAACCATCACCTTAGCACACTGAATTTGCAGTCTCGTTCTCCTCTCTCCCTCTCTGAGATGGATCACTTCATCTCTGCTGTGATCCTACTGGCGTTCATCTTCTTTGCTGCCTTCCGTTGTTCTTACGCAGCACCGGCGCTAAAGCTGGATAGAGGTTTCCGCCTGTCGCCAGAGCAGGGTGAGGACCTCATAAGCTCGCGGGACGGCACCTTCACCTGTGGCTTCAACAAGGTGGGCACGAACGCCTACTCCTTTTCCATCTGGTACGCCAAATCCGCCAACCGGACTGTCGTCTGGACGGCGAACAGGGACTCTCCGGTGAACGGCCGCGGCTCGAGGATCGCGCTGCGCCAGGACGGCAACTTGGTCCTGACGGACGTCGACGGATCCATAGTGTGGGACACAAATACGAGCTCCGCGGGCGTCTCCGTTGTCGAGCTCCTGAACACGGGCAATTTAGTCCTAAAGGACATCGCCGGGAGCGTCGTGTGGCAAAGCTTCCATTCCCCGACCGATACCTTGCTCCCTTCTCAGCCGCTGACCAAGAGCAAGCTACTCGTGTCCCCGATAAGCAGTGGAGTGCTGAACACTGGCTACTACGTTCTCTACTTCGACAACGACAACGTATTGAGGCTCATGTACAATGGGCCAGATATCTCCAGCATCTATTGGCCGAGCCCGGACTACGGCGTGTTCCAGAACGGCAGGACCCCCTACAACAGCTCGCGCGTAGCCGTCCTTGATGACATGGGGAGGCTCCAGTCCAGCGATGGCCTTAACGTAACAGCAGACGATTGGGGCGACCCGAGGATCAAGAGAAGGCTTTCGATGGATTATGATGGCAGACTCAGGATCTATAGCTTGAACGCGTCGAGCGGTCGCTGGACGGTATCGTGGGAGGCGTTGCCGCAGATCTGCAACGTGCACGGGCTATGCGGCAGGAACGGCATCTGCGAGTACTCGTTGGGACTGACCAGGTGCTCGTGCCCGCCAGGGTACGAGATGGCCGATCCCAGCGACTGGAACAGCGGCTGTAAGCCCAAGTTCAACCTGCAGGCTTGCGACGACCTCACTGGGACGAAGACCGACTTCGTTGAGATCCCGTACACTGACTTCTACGGATTCGACATGAGCACGTACACTACGTCCATCTCGTTTGATGTCTGTAGGAACAACTGCGCGATGAGTTGTTCTTGTTTGGGTTTCGGCTATCGGGTTACAGGCTCTGGCGTCTGTTACCCGAAGAGTACGCTGTTCAATGGCTACAAGTCCACAAATTTTCCTGGTAGCTTTTTCATCAAATTGCCCAAGAACATGTCATCTTCTTCGGCTATGGATTCGTCTGCCTTCACCTGCAGTAATAACAGTGATTCTGGCGTTCAAGTGGGTTCTTCAAAGATGTACGGGAACAGCAAAGGCATCAAATGGATCTACCTCTACGTGTTTGCATTCGCCTTGGGAGCACTAGAGCTCCTCTTCATCATCCCAGGGTGGTGGTTCATATTTGCAAGGCAGGATACGCCGAAATCTATGGAGGAAGGCTACAGGATGATTTCTAGCCAGTTCAGGAAGTTCACCTACGGCGAGCTCAAGGAAGCCACCGGAAAGTTCAAGGAAGAGCTTGGCCGAGGAGGCTCCGGCGCCGTCTACAGGGGCGTTTTGGACGACAAGAGGGTTGTGGCAGTCAAGAAGCTGACGAACGCAACGCAAGGGGAGGAAGAGTTCTGGGCCGAGGTGAGTGTGATCGGAAGGATCAACCACATGAACCTGGTAAGGATGTGGGGCTTCTGCTCTGAAGGCCCGCACAGGCTCCTGGTGTACGAGTATGTCGAGAACCAGTCGCTCGACAGGTACCTATTCGACCGCGGTGACAGCGGAGGCGCCTTGGGATGGAGCCAGAGGTTTAAGATTGCCTTGGGGACAGCAAGGGGACTTGCTTATCTCCACCACGAGTGCCTGGAATGGATCATACACTGCGACGTCAAGCCTGAGAACATACTCCTGGACCGCGAGTTTGAAGCAAAGATCGCAGACTTCGGCCTCTCGAAGCTGTCGATGCGAGACGGCGCAGGGCTCGAATTCTCGCGCATGAGAGGGACGATGGGATACATCGCACCCGAATGGACGCTGAACCTTCCGATCACTGCGAAGGTCGATGTGTACAGCTACGGCGTCGTGCTGGTGGAGATACTTAAGGGAAGCAAGGTCTCGAGCTGGGCGACGGCTGACGGAAAGCACAAGGACACCAGGCAGCTTGCTGCAGAGCTCAAAGGGTTGGCGCAGGGGAAGGATGCGTCTACGATGAAGGATATCGTGGACAACAGGTTGAATGGGCAGTACAACAGGAGGCAGGCAATGTCCATGGTGCAGGCTGCAGCTTCCTGTTTGGAGGAAGACCCGAGTAGAAGGCCGACGATGAATGATATAGTGAAGATACTAATGTCAGCAGAAGAGCAGGACTCTCATCCTGCCTATTCATGGTGACTTCATTGCATGCCAGGCGTCATTGTGAAACCATTACACATTTCTGTTGTTTCTCTCGTGTGTGTGTGTGTGTGTTTTACAAATACAGGATGCAATTGGGGGTTTGATTGCATTAACACACCATTCTGACAGATGATCTTAGTGGTTGCAGTGGAGGATTGAACTTGGAAGTCTCCATGGCAATAAATTCCATGTAAATTACTGAATTACATGTTGCTGGCAAAAAAAAATTGCATCTGAATTAATCTGAATTTGTTCATTAGTGAAGGCCTTGTATGCACAGTTCTTGAATGTAACTCCACAATGTTTTCTTTGTCAACATATTCTTCCTGCCAAGAAGTATTTGGTTAAATAGTACATCAATTTCTAATTGCATTTATTCAAGGAAAATGAAGCAACAAAGTCCGAATTCATCGTCAATTCTTGAACATGAGCTAGTATTAGAAGCATTTTCGAAGTCTCAGTCTTGTGATGCACTACGTCAGTAGTCGTATCCAATTCATCTGTAACAGTTCCAACATCAATGGAAAATTGGACATTTTACAACCCAGTGCCAAGTTGTGCAACTTCTGGACCATACTCAAAGTTAACATTATCAAGTTTACTGCAACCCTGATTCAACAAAAGTACGCCTCTGTATGGTTATTGACAACACAGCAGCCAGCAGGCATCCAAGTTATTATCTGCAGGGGTTTCTCCTGGTAAATTGTAAGACAAGATTAAGAAAGAGTCAGTCTCCATTAGTATAAAACAAGAAACAGATCATTGTATAACAGAGTTTTCTTAATCCTTATATGACCTTGAAATGTTATTGCCAATATTGTAACTTGGTTTCAGAGTACGAGGCTGTGTTATAAAACAAGAGACTAAGCTCATATCTGGTGAATGACTTGCCTACAAATGATCTCCATGCGAATTTAAGATTTTTAGAGTAAGAAAAGTATTTTACAGTTCAGGGACGATAAGACTGAAGAATTGATTTAATGGAACCCTGTAATAAGTATACTATTGTTGGAGGGGATAACTTGACCTAGGGAGGTTGTAAGGGGTAGGCTTCGTAATCAGATATCCTAATGGTGGCTTACATTTTTCAGGTGCTGGGGTGCTAGCAGCTGAGGCTTGGGCAATACGGTTTGGCATACTCCAATATTTGCAATTGGGACTTCAACAAGAGTGACTCTACTTTTGATTCAGATATTGAAGAAACGTACAAAATGTCTGAAGAAGCTACTTAATATCATGCATGGTTGTTGGCAAGCTTTAGACACCTTTGAATCTTTTGTACTAGATCATATTTTCTGCGAAGAAAATAGTGCTGCAGACTTTTTTGCTACTCATGGTATACTTGTTTCCGTGGTTTTCCTTAAGAGTCTTTATGATGTTTTGTATCTGAGACATTTCGAGTTCCTTTCTTAATTGCTGAAGTTATCTTTTTCTAAAAAAAAGTATACTATAGTTCTACAGTTAAAAAATGATAATGACGAAGCTGCTTCATAATTTATGATACAATGAAATTTCCATAACCAAATTTCAGACATACACTAGAAGAAGTTGAAACAGGTAAAATGTAATCAAGGACAAAGATACAATTTGCCCGAAGGGCTTGTACAAGAAGAACGAATCAGGATTAAACTGATGATGCAGCATCATATGTTAGGAATCAGCAGATGAAACTGAGCAAAGATAACAAGCATTTTCTCTTCATGAATCATGAAGAAAAACCAGAAAGATAAAGATACAGTTATGTTTTCTGGGGCTAGAAAGGATGACTAGTCAAAAGATGTAGCCATTTTGTTCTATTAGAGATCAAAGAAGTACAAGTGAGTGACACATGGAAAACAAAAGAATTATACAAGTGAGATAAAAAGCTAAAAAAACCTGTAAAATTTCTTTAAGGGGAAGAAAACGTAAATTGTATCACCAAGAAGTTTAATAAAGGATACAGAACGCAGCAGATGAGGGAAAATTCAGAAAAAAAAGGTAGCTAGTATTAAGCATGTCAGTAACATAGAAAAGTGAAGCCAATAACAACTTTGTTATCTTTTGGACGTCGGCAACACAGGTCTTCATATTAGAGAGTAGGGAAAACTTGTGTGTGCTATCCACATTTTGGCTGTCGATGCAAGGTGCTATACAATTAGAAGTTAAATGCTCAGCGTCTGTTACCATTTTTACCAGCAGACCATGTTCTTCACTTTCCTTTCCATCTATCTTATTTCTTGGGCGTGAAAAAAAAAAATGATCCTTGTTATGAATGGTATGATATACCAACTGAAAATAATATTGGACTAAATCCTCATGCTAGTCAGGTTTTGGAACACCATCAAACTCATTAAATCCGAATCCACACCATCAAACTCCTTAAATCCGAATCCAAATTGATGAATCCGAATCCAAATTGATGTAAGGAAAAGATAAATTGAAAATTAAGGGAACACTAAAATCTCACAGAATCGAACTTGTAACTTTTTGATCATTTTACCAATGATTTTGGATGAATTTTAAAAATTATTACAATTTTGCCCTTCGTTAGTTAGTAGTGTCTAATTTTATTTTGCTTTACTTTTAGAAGCATTTGATATTTCGAAAATATGAACATTACAAATTTTATGATGATATATTTTATAAATAAATAATGTCTAAATTATAATTTTCTTCTTTTGTTATTTCTTCCTCTTCACCTTTTCTCTCTCTTTTTTTTTAAAGTCGATTTTACTTTTCATTTTTTTGGCATATCAATTTGTGTATCTATCATATTATCTCACTTTTCATTTTTTTCTATATCCTCTCTCATTTTTTGTCTCTTTATTATCTCTTTTAATTCTTATTTATTTATTCTCTATCACCTATTTTCTTTATTATACTCTTTCTTCTATGTTTTTCTCTTCACAACTCATCTCATTTCTCTCCAATCATTATCTATTCTTCTCACATATTTGTCTCTCTTTCATATATTTCTCTCTTTTTGGACTATTTGATTTGTCATCAAAATAGCTTATAAAGTAACTTGTAATATGTCGTCAAAGCCAAACTATATGCACCTACTGAGCAGCTTTTTTCAGCATCCCTATAGGGCGGATCCCGACCATTGATGAAGAGATCTATGGTTGATCTTCTAAGCTGAAGAATAGGATGATCTCTGTCGTCCCTTGCTCAACAGGGGTCCAGATTTGATCCACAATTTTTTAGGGTGGAGGAGACGAGATATTGAAGCCACTCGGGCATTCTCTCCTCCTAGAGGAAACAAAGCGACGACTTCCATCTTTCTGTTATGATCGCCCTCCTCATTTGATCTCCCACCGAGTCGCCGTCAACCCTCGTGTTGCTGCCCTTTCTTGTTACCAACGTCATGTGATGGTAGGGTTTTAGGTTGCACAAGAAACTTAACCTCCCTTAACATTTGTGTTTTTCTCAACGGAACGATCGTCTCCTTGCCAACACGATTCCTCGCTAGAACGATCGTCTCATGTTGTTGCCGCCCTTGACTTATCTTGCTACCACCATCCTGTTGTTACCTCCTATGTATACTATTATTCAACACTTGAACATTATAGACCATCAAGTTGCAATTTGGACAAAAGACCAAGAAGATTTAGGTAAACAATTGAGGAGCAGAGTAGGAGTGCAAGAAGATTTAGGCCAAGAAGTAGGAGGAGTTTAAGGTACATAATACTTTTAATTCTTCATTAATTGGTTATGCCTTATCTTTTTAATGATTTTTATCCATGATACTCTCAGGTTGCGAACAATGTGAGAACTACAAAGCTATAGCAAAATCAAATTTTGAAGCCGCATTGGGTGTATTGGAAAAGAAGGGAGATATTGTTGCAGATTTACACATCAAAACATGAATTTGTGTTCTTTTTTATTTTGTTTGCATAAACTATTTTACTTTCTTTTTCTATTGAATCACTAGGAGAAACTTGATTTTTGGCAGCAGTTAGAAGTTGCCGCATTTTGTGGTGCTAAGTAATTTTATGACCTATTTAATTTTGTGGGTTTGTTTGCCTGGTAGTGTTTGCATTAATTATGACCTTAGAGTCTTCTACTTCAATAAATGAATAGAACGAAGGTTACATGACCTAAATTACATGGAATTTTGAGCCAAGTGGAATCGCATAGTCAATGCTAAAGCTATTGCAAGCATTGAATCTCGATGATCATGATGTTAGGAGGAATGCAACATTATGATTACATAGCTTACATTATTGTTGTTTAAGATTTGGTCTACTATTGAAGAAGGGTCTTTGCTGACCCATGGATAGTAGGCTTTATCAAATAATTTGCAAGCAGTAAAGTGTGTGTGTTAAATGCTGAATTGCTTGAGGTCATATTGATATGTTACTATGTTAGTGTTAATTTGGTTCTTTAAATTGGATCTCAGTCATTCTTGTCTCTAAAAACTTGAAAATATATAAATTAAACCAATGTTCAATTATACTTGAACAAAGTTTAAGCTTTTACTCACTTCGCCTCAAATAAAAATTAATAGGGATTATCATAAAAAAGTAATATTATAGGGAAACTGTGTGCAAAATGCATATTTATTATTGAACTGAGTTGTTAAAAGATAAGCAAAAAATTACTTGCTTCTAACGCGAACATCATCCCAAAATAAGATTACAAGAATTAAGATCAGTGATTAAACACCCCAATTGTTGTTTAATTCTTAATTGAGAGAAGGCAACCGACTCCATGCTTTGTTTTTTTTGGCAACCTTAGTAGCTAATGATTGCATGGGAGGCATCGTCATGTGCTTTCTCTGTTGCTCTGTGAAAGCAAGCCGAAAATTCAGTGTTCCCCACAACACCCTTGATAGGAGATTTCATGCACTCCTTGTTGCTTAATCCAAAATCTTCAACGCCTTTGATTATCCTGTCAAGTATCAATAATCAAGACCGAGATTAGATTGATAAATGTGGGTCTAAAGCATAGAATGAGAAAATGACAATCACATGCTTGATTTGAGAAAATTGCAATTGATCTATGCTCAAATTGTAGAATGTCAAATGCTTACGAGTTCAGTAGTAATTTGTGTCTAGCTGACAAAAGAATGATGTCATGCATGCAATGGCAATGAATTCAATTCTTTGAAATTTCTAATTAAATTGTTGAAACAGTACTTAAGCATCTAAGCAATCTAAATCCATAACAGTTTAGTAACTCATGTTTTATACTAAAATGTAAATAAAAAAAGTCAAGTCTACCATTTTCTTCTTGGCCAGACATATCCCACCTTGTTGGGTGCCAACACCCCTCAGCAAGGATTTAATTTATGTCTATGAGATGACTAAGTATGCACAAATATGTTATGCCCCAAGAAACTATTCAGAGGATTTCCTTGACAAAAGGCAATATATGGAGCAACTGAAGAACAAAGGAGTATTATTCCACGTAGACCTCAAATTAATTCCTAATGCAACATAATTCCTACATATGGCAATAGCAATGACAATAGCAATAGCCTTGATCATAGGATTCTTGCTAAATGCACACTGCTAAGGAAAATCATGTAGTTTTCATATCAGATCAAAGGAAATGAAGATGATAAATCAAATAAAGGAAAAATTGTAGTTCATAATAAAATTGAAATTTTACAGCAGAGATAGCACATGAGGGTGGCGGGATCGCGAGGGTAGCAGCACACAAGGGCGGCAAGATGGGAGGGCGACAACCACGTGATGGTGAGGAGACGATGGGGCAACAAAAGAAGGATCATGGTGAGGAAGCCGTCATTTCATTTTCTGAGCGAGGGGGGAATGCACATGTGGCTTCAATAACTCGTCTCGTCTCCTCCAAATCCGCAAATTAAATCTGGATCATTGTAGAGCAAGGGACGATAGAGATCATCCTATTCTTCAACTTATAAATCAACCATAGATCTCTTTATCAATGGTTAGGATCCGCTCTGTAGGGATGCTGAAAAAAGCTGCTCAGT
>LTAE01007591.1:0-22434 GCA_001647135.1 Pontederia paniculata
TGAAGTCTTCACTTGAACTGCCGTCTGATGCTTCGGTCGTCCACCGTTCAACCTCGGACGTCCGCAGTTCAAAGTCCGAAGCCTTTGTTCCTAAGTCAAGCTCCTTCAGTCGTCCGCTAAACCTTTAGCCGACCGATCTTGACTTGAGTTCACTTCTTCAACTTGTCTCTGGTCGTCCGCTGATTGAACACCAATCTTCTCAGACGTCCACTCTTTAGTTGAAGACTTCGATCAAGCTCCTTCGGTCATCCGCGCTTCATCTTTGGTCGATCGATCTTGACCTGTTACAACTTCAACTCATCTCTGGTCGTCCGTTGATTGCACACCAATCCTCTCGGACGTCCACTCTCGAGTGAAGCCATCTGTCAAGCTCCTTTGGCCGATCGATCTTGACCTTGTACCAACTTCAACTCATCTTTGGTCGTCCGCTGATTGCACACCAATCTTTTTGGACGTACACTCTCGAGTGAAGTCATCTGTCAAGCTCCTTTGATCGTCCGCCAAACCTGCAGTTGACCGACTTGACCTTGTACCACCTTCTTCAACTTCTCTGGTCGTCCGTTGATTGCACGTCAATTTCCTCGGACGTCCACTCCTGGAAGTTGAAGACATCTTTCAAGCTCCTTCGATCGTCCGCCAATCCTGCAATCGCCCGACTTGACTTGTGTCATCCCCTTCAACTTCTCTGGTCATCCGCTGATTGCATCCCAATTACTCGGGCATCTACTCCTAGAGTTAAAGACCTCTGTCAAGATTCTCCAGTCGCCTGCACTTCTCCTTCGGTCGATCGACTTAACTTGTGCCAATTCCTTTGATACCTATGTGGTCGTCCGTTGATTCTCCCTGAATCCTTCGGGCATCCACTCTCTCTTCTGTGGGTACTTCGGGCGTCCACTCATTCTTCACTGAGATCCTCGAATGTCCGCTCCCTCTTCAGTCAGTACTTTGTCCGTCTGCTCACTTTCCACTGAGATCCTCGGACGTCCGCCAAACCTTCCTCTGACAACCTTCGGACGCTCGCTCATTTTCATAAGATCCTCGGACGTCCTTTCTTCCTTTTGACATTCTCCGGACGTCCTCTAACAACTTTTCAGATTCCTTGGATGTCCATTGTTTCTTCTGTTAGATGCTCTGGTCGACCGCTGCTTTGTCTCTTTAGCCCTCGGACGATCTCTATCTCCTCATTGGTCGTCTGCTCATCCTGCGGTCATCCGATCTTCAACTCACCTCAGACCTAACAAACTCCTGGACGTTCACTTGTCTTTTCACCAAGACCCCGGACGACCTTTGTCTTCATCTAATATCCATCGGTCATCCGCACTCCATCTTCGATCGACCGATTTTCATTCTGTCATCAGCTTTGGTCGTCCGCTGCTTTAACTCATGAGCCTTCGGACGTCCACTCCACCTTGGCAATCTCCTGGTTGTCCACTATATTCACTCTGAAACCCTTGGACGACCATTGCTTTCTTCCTCAGTTCGTTGGTCGTCCATTCTTCATCTTCGGACGACCTCACTTTCCTTAGCCGTATCATCTTTTCGGCTAAGTCTCCTCATAGGGCGTCCACTTCTCCTTGGATCGCTCGTTCTCCATCTAGTGTACTGTTGGTGTAGAACCATCGGTCGCCCACTGTTCTTCATCGGGCGACCTTCTCTGTTCATTCTTATCTTCGATCGTCCTCTCAATATTTTTGGTCGACCGCTCAGTATTTGACTCTACTTCTTTGATCTTTGCTCTTCACATCGGTCGACCACTTTACATCCTTTGGACGACCGCTGCACACATAGGATTTTCCTGTTATGTCTTCTATGTGCATATGTCGTTCGTTCATTCTCTAAACATGAAAATCATGTCTTTGAAAACACAATTCAACAAGCTCATTAGTCCAAACTAAGTTCCCTCACAAATTTATGATCACCAAAATAATCTCGGGATCTTAGATTCAACAGATCTATATTTTGCTTTTGCACTTGATCTTGCACATAAAGTTTGCTTTTTTACTTCTTCAACCTACAATATTGTTACTACGAAATATATTGTATCATGTAAGTGATTCCCTAACATATCGACATATGATCAATCAACATCAGAATACTTGTGTAGATTTATATTTTCTTTTGAGAATACGATTCCTTTACCCCAAACTCTTCTTTAAGTATCTAAGAATTCGATATACAACTTCAATATGACCAGATCGAGGAGCGTGCATATTCTAACTAAATTATGCCTACAACATTTGTGATATCAAGGCTTATTGCAAGAAGGTAAAGGAGTTTTCCAACAAGCTTTTGATACCTCTTCTTTTGAGTTGGTGTAAGAACTTCGCTGAGGTTAAACAAAGGCAATTATTTTGTTCAACACGACTCGTAGCATGTTTGGCACCAATATATCCTATTTCATTTAACATATCCAAGACCTATTTCCTTTTATACAAGCATATCACCCCCTTTCTCCTAGCCACTCCCAAACACAAAAGTATTGCAGATTATCCATATATTTAATTTTAAATTCTTTTGTCGATCTAGCCCAAGGACAAAAGCTCAAAAGAGTAGAGACATGTATTAAATACTCTCGCTTAGGTAATACAAAAAACTATGCAATAATTAATATTTGAGTAAAGTTTTTATTGATAAACAAATGTGACAAATATCAGGATGTCATATATGTATACAGAGACAAGGACATCGAGTAAATCACATTATGTGTGATTTTATTGTCGTAATTTTAACTAATTATTGATGATCCATATGCCGAAACTAAGTTTGAGTCGTTATTATTGATAATTAAATTATTTCAAATTCTTACTTTGATGTGTTTATACATCATAGATATCAGATTATTATGGGTGATTTATAATCCACTAAATATTCACGGTCGATCGTGTGATTGTTGTTGTTCACCGTGACATTTGGTACATAATTATCGATTATGAATTTTTCATGAAATTCTAATTTGTCGTTGATTATGACTCATCATTCTTGAGTAGACACTTATAGTCGACTCCACATTCATTCATCACGTCTCATTCAATTAACTGAATTACAACTTTCAATTCTCAAACTACTATGGTCCAATGGCAATTCGTCGTCATTGATTTTTCTATGTCATATATTATATATATGTTGGACTTGTTGAAAGCTTCTTGCAAGATTAATTGGACTTATCGATCAAGGGCTCACACCGTGTCGTCGACTTTGTTATTTTTGGTGTAGTGGTAAAAAAGTTCATCGGAAGAGCGATTTGAGTGGGACGCCTTCCAATCCTTAATCGAGAGATCGAATCAATAGTAGACATCGAAAGACATTAAAAGAAGAGCAAAATACCAATAAAAAAATCATTGAGTGAGAAAATGGTAGGTTGGAGTTGTTTCATCAAATAAATTTCAATTCAATCTTTCATCTATGTGTTCAAATGGAGAAAATAAGAGTTCCAAATATCATTGATAAAAGAAACTCCAAGGATGTGTTATATTGCTAGAATTTTATTTTGAATTGATTGTTAAAGTTTAAGCTATATTTGATGGAGAGAAAAAAGCTAAGTTATATGAATGTGATTATTCAAATTATGTGGTGAGAAAATTATTGTCTCAAATTTTGATGAAAGCTTATTAAAAATGATTACGGTAATCAAATTTTATCTTCAACTTAAATCTTAAATCTTGAGGGGTCGTTTAGCGTATTCTCATTTTTATTAATTGGTAATCTAGATCACCAATAAAATATATTACCACTTTATAAATTACCGATAATATCACATTATAGTGTTTTTGATAAGTACTAGTAATACAAATTATAATTTAAATTATTAACCAAAAACATTACTAAAATATCCTCAAAAAATATTGTACTTTAATCATATATTATTTTATATAAACAAAAGGATAAAAAAATTGAGTTTGAACAAAATATGTGAAGTTTATAGTCCATAGAATAATTTTAAGAAATCAAGAAGATGTTAAATAATAATATTTTTAATAAAATATCAATATTTTATAAATTCGGTTGATTATATAAATTTGTTAAAATGTGTCTTACCCTACTGATAATTTCGAAAGACACCTCTAATGAGGGTAATTTTGATTATCAGTAAGATGGTAATTTAGATTACCAAAGAAAAAGAATCACAGATGAGTCTTGAGTATTTTAATTTAAATAATTGATATTCATATAGATTATCTCGTATCAAACAATCTTGAGTTCAAATTATTATTTGAAGAATAAACATTTTTCATCTTTTCGTGGGGCAAGATTTAAAAAATAATAACAATAAATATGATTTCATTGTTGGATGCGCCACACGTGAATAAAAGGGAGCGATTGGTCCTCTCCTTTCTTCTAATCCTTCGCGTAGGGTTGGAAATAAGTCAGATCATTCGTGAGCGGCTTATGGCTTGATCTATTTTAAGTATTGCTTAGTTCACATTTTTAGATAAATAAATTAGGCTCGAAATTAAGATTTGACATTTTTATTTTAACAGGCTTGACTCGTCTATATTAGGCATATCTTGTTAGCTTATAAGACCAACTTATGTAATTAATATATATATATATATATATATATATATATATAAAATATTTTTATGCAAGGCTTTATATTGTAGCGCAGTTCATTCTTCCTCACATTGCATCTAAATATATGGTGTGAGTTTGTGTTCATAGACCCACACTAATAAGCCTATAAGAGAATGTGAGAGAAAGTTGACTGTCGTAAAAAAAAGCGCAGCACACTCATTACCCTCATATTATAAAGCTTAAAAATTATTTAATATGAGTCAATTTTATTAGTAATTTTGATTCAAGAAAATCAAATATAATATTCGAAATTACTGTTAATTTTAGTGTGTTAGATACATACAATGCTAAAGTGCACAATATTTTTTATATTATAAATATAATTCTATATATATTTAGTAATTAATAAATATAATTTAATAAGTTATTAAATTAGGTCAAACTTCTTAAATTTAATAATAAATCAAATCAAAATTAAATTTATTATAAAACATTTAATTTGTTTATTATTATTTTTTTTAAAATAGGTCTAATCTATTTTAGCCGAATACTTTCGCACATAATACTGCGACAAGGGACGTCTTTTCTTTCTTTGTCGATTCGCCATCGCCAGGAGTACATGCACGTCATCTGTCATGATCGATGGAAGAAGGATTGCCGGAGAAGAGGTTCTGACTCCGATGTTCGCTTCGACACCAAAGCTGAATCGATCCTTTGTTAGTAAGTTAACTATTCAATGTTCTTGAATCGATTTTGGGAGATTATTAATCGAAGCATCAAATGGGATTTCCTTGTTTTTTTTTAGTGCAATCCATTTTTTTTTTCTTTTGGTTTCCGCCGGTGACCATGGCTCTCCGGGAATGCCATTGTTGGCACTGGCCTCTTGTTGTGTGCTTTGCGGTCTCGAACTTGCTCTGTTGTCCCCGAGCAGTTGGCACTGATGGAGAAAGATCTGCAAGGGGCGACGGGGAGAGGCCTCAAGCGGATTCCAGCCAACTGCTCTCCGGTGAGAGCTTACCTTGTTGATAAACTAAATACAATGCTGGCTAAATAGCATTCCTGTCTTCACTTAAATGGAAATAGAACTGTGCAGGCTTATGGTATAAGATTAATAAGTATTATATTGTTATATGTGTTTTAGTAAACTTGACTGCGTGATATCATAACAGAAATTTGCAGTAAATTAACAATGCTCGGCAAGTTGGTAGTTCATTTATCGGAAATTGCATGTGCATCAAAACGGAAATATGGATAAATGAAGACAATAACTTTACGGCCAGCGTGTGCACCTAAGGTGTTCGTATTAATGCTACAGCGATACATCATAGAATACTTAAAGTAAATTATTTAGTTATGGCGCTCTGTGTTATGGAAATTATTTACACAATTTAATATTTATTCCTAACACACACATATATATATTAAATGATTAATGAGTGATAAGAAATATACTGAAACTTGTGTCGTAAGTGTCAATCAAAGGAAGGGGCTACATGCAAGGTGTAATTACAATGGATTAGGCGTCAGATTTATGTGTTTGTGGCTGTTGACCAAGGTTATAATAAGAAGACAAAGTTAAGAGAAAGATTACAAGGCTTTAGTATTATTAATTGCTACAGGTGCTAACAGAAATATCAACTAGAAAGGAAAGAGGTTTTAAATTTATAAAATCTATTATTTGGCTGGATGGTTATTTATGTTCCATAGACACCAAAATCACTTCATGGAGTTATTAATTATAAAGAGTTATATAGTAACTAGTAATTCAATTTAATAATTTATGATGAATTACTAAATTCGAAAATTACATTTAAACATTTTATGAATCATATATTGTGTGATTAAAGTGGTTATTAAGTTAACCCAAATTAATAATATATGTTTGGGTTATCTTTATTTTTATCCAACTCATGCACAAACTATTAGGCAACGCTGAGTGTCGAGGTGAGTGGATTTCACGAACTTGCATGTCCACACTGTTGGTGAACCAATTATTTCATTTCCTTAGCTCTTGTGATTAATTATGTAATAACGATGTGATGTTCTTTGATCTAAGTGATGATATGTGTGATTCAATCTTTCGACATTTTTTTCCCTCAAAAAAAAACTCTTTCGACATTTTTACACATTTCGTTATGTGATTCCATGGAGTTATAATGTTGTCCTCTTATCACGGATTTTTTTCAAAATGTATTATCGTGTGATGTATCATGAATCTTATGTGAAAATCTATATTTTAAATATGAATTAATATCATAATGGTATTATATGCACATCATGCATTTGCATTTGAGCATGCATGGTGACTCGCATTGAAGCGAGGAGATGATTTACGAAGGGTGAGGTGATGTACTTGTGTTGAATTATGGTGATGAGAGGCCATTGAGGGCATGAGCAACGCTGTGGGGGCTGTCGGACTTCTCATGAGGACGAAATGGCGCAATTGCGGGCACGAAGAGTCGACTGTGCGGGCTGTTGGCGCGATTGGCACAGACTGTTGGACCCCTCTCGTGGCGGATTAGATGATGTTAGTGGAGGACAAGGTGGGGCCATTGCGGGCGCGATTGGCATAGGCTGTTGGACTCCGCTCGTGGCGGATGTGATGAGGTACTCATAGATGGTGAGGTCGTGTCATGACACATAGATATTGAATTATACATAGAATGTTTTAACTTTGCATATGGGAGGGCATGAGCGACGTTGTGCGAGCTATCAGACCTCTCATGGGGAAGAAATGGTGCAATTGTAGGGATGAAGAGTCGACTGTGCAGGCTGTTGGCGCGATTGACGCAGACTGTTGGACCCTTCTCATGGCTGATTAGATGATGTTAGTGGAGGACGAGGTGGGGCCATTGTGCGCGATTGACATAGGCTGCTGGACCCCACTCGTGGCGGATGTGATAAGGTACTCGTAGATGGCGAGGTCGTGTCATGACACATAGATATTGAATCATACATAGCATGTTTTGACTTTGCATATGGGGCGTAACATTGTGCGGGCTGTCGGACCTCTCATGAGGACTACATGGCGCAATTGCGGGCATGAAGCATCGACTGTGCGGGCTGTTGGTACAATTGGCAAGGACTGTTGGACCCCTCTCATGGCGAATTAGATGATGTTAGTGGAGGACGAGGTGGGGCCATTGCGGGCGCGATTGGCATAGGCTGTTGGACCCCACTCACGACGGATGTGATGAGGTACTCGTAGATGGCGAGGTCATGTCATGACACACAGATATTGAATCATACATAGCATGTTTTAACTTTGCATATGGCTTTGCAAATATTTTCTTATAAATCGAGTTAGGTATGATATATATGTTTAATTGAAATTTAGTGATGGATTTTTGGGATTTGATTTTCGTTCGGATTTTTTTCCTGTTTTTCATATTTTGTGGAATTGTTTTCTCACTTAACTCTTCGTGCTCATCTGATGAATGCAAAAAGTGTCGTGCATTTATTTAACGGCCACTACAGAAGGCCCTGCAAAACCACAAATATGCAGCATTGTTTTCACAACCGTGAGAAGATATTTAACGGCCACTACAGAAGGCCCTCACGGGCGTGAAGATCATTTTTCACGGGGACTACTGAAGGGAGATGTTCACACGCAAAGTCACTTCACGGGCGTTAATTTAGGATCGCGGATGTGACGGTACCTCATTTCCCCTTATTCACGGCTGTGAGGTCAGACTTACAGGATGTTAACTGTGCTGCCACCCCGTATACTTCACGAACGCTCTTCGAAACCCTAGGAATAGAAGCCTGAAGTTATAAATACTACTTAGGGTCCTTTGGAAAGGCTATCAGGTGTTTGGTCGTATTTTATTCCGGAGAAAGAGAGGAACGCTGCTGGAGTCGTAAAGGAAAGTCGAAAGAGACTTGCGACGATGCCTTTTGTATTCTTCTTACCTCATGATTTATTCTGAACGATTATCATTTATATTTTCTCCATCTTTGGAGTAGTTATCATTAGGATTTTTTTTATTTGAACATCTACTTTGGATAATTTTTATTTGCTTAGAGATAGTGGAATTTTTCTGATAGTTTCCATTTCTACCCTTAATGCTTTTCTATCTATGGTGATTTTCTTTCATGCTTGATTTTTATCCGAGAGGAAGGGTTGTGCATGTGAGTTATCCGAGAGGAAGGGTTAAGCCTGTGCATGAAAATCGTAGTCTGGAGAGAAACCTGAAGGGCCCTGGATTGCGTAGTCATTTGAGAAAAATCGAAAGAGATCTTAGACTTTGAGGGAAATCACTAATGCGTTAGGATTTATGCGGGGTTAAAAACCGAAAGGGTTAACCTTTGTGTAGTTCAAAACTTAATATTTAATTCAAACATGAAACAGTGGTGGATTAAGACTATAGAATTCCCTTTGCTAGATCAGAAATCCCATTTCCTTTTAGATAAGTGAAATATTGTAACACCCTTGTGGCGCTTTTGCCGCGAGACCGAGGCAGTACAACGATAATATAATCAACAAAAATATGTGCATAAGAAATATCATTTGAAATTCAATAAGTCTTACAAAATTGTACCCTTTCGAGCAAATCAATGTCATTTCGGACCTTGAGAGTTGTGATCTTGGGAGTCACTGGCGTCATGGGAATGGTCAACTTCAATATTTCCAACTACATCACTTCGGCATTACTCATATCTGAACCAACAATTCCAAAATGAATTGTACATTTCTTCCTTTTGTATGTTATACCTTTAAATTTATTATTGTCATATGTACGATGCTCCCTCTCACCTTGGCCACTAGAGGTGTCAAAAGGAAAGTCATTTGGGAAGACTGGCTCGAAACATCATTTGGTCAAAGTTTTTATCCAAATTGTTATAACTGTCTTGTTAAACATAAATGTGACATCACGAGATATAAACCACTTTCCATATATAGCACTTTTGATCAGGGGCGTATCCAAGGAAGATTCCACGTATAGCTCTAGGCTCAAGCTTAGATTGGCCAACACCATGAAGATGTATATAACAAAAGTATTCGAACACCTTACGGGTTGTCTATAAAGTGTTTGATCTGATTGCAGACGGATGAAAGGAATATTATTGGTAAGACCAAAGATGTGAGAAGACATGTGATTAATCAAATATGCTGCAGACATTACCGTCTCTGCCCAAAAATGTTGTAGTATTTTATGTTGAAAGAGAAAAGCTCTAGAAACTTCAAGTAGATGCTTATTTTTACGTTCAGATATACCATTTTGTTTAGGCGTGTAGGTACAAGGACTCTCATGGATAGTTCCCACATTACCAAAATAATTTGAAAGAGTAGAACCCTGCTGCCCCTCTTTCTTTTAACTCCACTGCCACCACCGTCGCCATCGCCACTGCCACGAGACCATTGTCTCATCTTGCTGTGGTCTCCCCATCTAGAGCCTTCAGAGTTCGCTGTGTGTTCTACTGCCCTGTCTCTCAAAAACTTTGCTGTCCACAGCCGCCAACTCGTCAACTTCACAGCACCTGACTCGTACAGCTGCTGCATGACTCCTGCAGCAATGATAGCAGCTCCTTACCACAGCACTTGACTCCGGATCTGCACCAGCCGGCTAGTCTGCTTTCGTCATCCCGCCATCCACCGCTGCTGCACTTCCGCAAACCCACCAGCCAGCATTTTTTTCTTTACTGCTCACTTAACAGTAGAAAAATATAAAAGAGAAAAGTGAGTAAAAACAGCAAAAGAAAAGAGAGAAAAATATAGAAAAAGGAGAGAGAGAAAGAGAGTGAATAAAAAGAGAACAGGGAGTGTTCGTTTTAAAATCAGGAAAAAAAAGAAGAAAAAAATAAAAGAGTTGTAAGTTTGCCAAGAAAAATATATATAGGAATTCTTTCTTTTTCCTGATATCACAAAAAGATTGAAGAAGAGATAGAACTTCTATCTATTTGGGTCTCTATTGTCCCGTTATTGTCTATTTCGCTGTTATCGTCTATTGCTGCATCCTTCCACTACATCTCCGCTGCCCCACAAATTCATCGTCCAGCTCACAAAAAGGAGCACCATTGATTCTCGATAGTGGGGTATATCATGACATTTTTAGTGCACTAGTAACGGCTATATCATGACATTTTTAGTGCACTAGTAATGGCTTCATAGGATTGTGCATCAAATCTACATATTTTATTAACCTTTTCTTCCATGTGAGATTCCACCATATTTATTCTTCTCGTATATGCTTCATCACATTGCAATCATTTTTTTACTACTGCTTTCTAGTCGAAGTTTGCTTATTTCAGTATTAGATCATGTTGTTTTTCTTGTATCTCTTACATAGATATTGAATATGTCGAGTAATAGTTTTGTCACCATGTTATTATGCGCGTTACCACCACACATGAATGATTATCAGTCACCATCTCATGTCACACTTCCCCTACATACCCTTGTTTTAACACACCTTGGAATAAAAGACATTCATGTTACAATTTCAGTTCTGATCAATTTTCTCTGGTTGTTGGTCACTTTTCTCGAATGACCGATGAAGCAAATCATCAGTATTTAACCTATTCTACACCTCCCTTTTAAATGATCTACACGTGTTCACACATTCTTTCATTGTCATGGTAATGATGACATTGCCTCTAAATGCCTATGTGATGTTCTTGCGATCTATCCCGAGTCGATTGATATGTCACAAGATGATAGCTTTCATCTAATTGAGTTTGATGTGCCACCTTTCGGTGATCACTTTGATCCTATAGCCTCTTTCATGATCGAGTCAACTCTTGTTGATATTTCTTTCATCGAGCCCCTAGTTTCATATTCAATTGATACTTTTATTTGCAAATATTAATCTTGAGTTCTATTGATCTTTCTCTCACAGGTTCAAATGATGAACTTGAGGAAATTGATCTATTGTTCGAACTTTGGAAACTGACGAGTCTCTATCACTAATTTTCATCGTCATGATATGCTTACTCTATCTAGTTCTCAAATTTGCACACATGTTGATCTTGCTGATCTTTCAAAGATTGCTTGTCCTTCCTCTCTACATATTTTTGATATTCAAAGAAAGATTATTGAACAATTAAAACTTTTTGATGATGAATATAAGTTTGTTGTTGATGAACATAGCAGATTTGTGAACATACATGTGAATGTATATCTGACGGTTAGTATGCATCCTGAACTTTATCTTCAACTACATTTAGTGAGTTTTATGAGGAGAGGTTATTACTTTGCATAATCTTCGTAGGCAGGAACCCAATACTTATGTTCTGGATTTGCTGCCTGATTACTTTCACCCATACTTGGATCCTTTTGAGCTTTCTTCTATGTCTACATGTGCTTTTAATAAGAGCAACCATTTTACTGATTTGTTGATTAAGACAATTATAATTTATTCAAGTGGGCCTTGTCAATGTCTCTTCATTCATTGGGATGATCATCAACTTACAACAATTGCTTGGATTTTTCAAACTGATTTCCACCATCTTGACGGCATTCTTCATCATTTGTATCGTCTTGCAACTTGTCGGAATCGAACTTTTCTTAACTGGGGAAGATTGATGAAAACAAAAATAATATTATCGGCCTTATGCCCTAGTCTATTTAGTTATGGGCTTTTTTCCCTTTAGTCTATTTAATTTAGTTATGAGCCCTTTAGGGATTTTCTTCTCTTAGTTTACCTTTCATTAGTTTTGTGTTTTATTTAGGTTTCCATACTATTTGATAGATGGGGAGTGTTTAGAATTTTAAATACTCTTTTATGGTTCTCTTTGGAACTTAGACTTTTACGAATAAAAGTCATCTTGGTGATATCTTTAAGTGGATAACTTAATCAGGTTAGGAGTAATTTAACTTAGTAGATCTCCTTCATGATGACTATTGACCCCAAATACTTTTCCTTTTTACTTTGTACAAGAAAAGGAAAATTAGGGTCTGTCGTATTGGATGCACTAAGAAGCTGCTTGTTTTTAGTAGTTCACGTCTCATATTGCTGTATCTTGGTTGATTCTAACACTATAAGTTTCCAGCCCTATCCCTGCTTTTGTGAACCTTTGAAGCATGTCACTTTTAAAATGGTACAAGCAATCATGGACATAATTTAATAGTTTTAAGTCTTAAATGATGAAGCAGTACTGTAATTGAACGGGCAGTCAAACTGCAATATATTAAAGTCTATCATCCTTTTTTTCTAAAAGAGAAAGTAAATGGAGCATATTTGTGACAATAAGATATGGGTTATGCGAAAAGCTAAATAGGGTATCTATCTCGTTAGAGACTTTAAATGTTACCAACAGGACATGCACTTTGTATTTAAGCCTTACTAGGAATAGCTCTAAATTATCAGGGTGACTTGCATAAATAATTTTTATAGGAAGTTATAAGTTGAAAATAGGCTAAACAACTTGAACATGTATTGTTCATGCTCTAATCCAGTCTCATGCTTACCTATGATGTGGATGACACTATTGTCAAATCGCAATATCATAAATTTCTTCTCAAGTTTTATCCAATAATCATCCTTTTCGTATGTACCGGAAAGCATATGGATCTGCTTATTTTCTTTCGACAATGCCTATAGAAAGTGTCTCAATATGAATGACAACAATGGAAGATGGTCCTCGGTAATGGTGTTTGAGACAAGAAAACTAAACTTTCCGCAATTGAGAGATTTTTTTAGCATAAAAGAAGATTTCCATAATGGACATGTACTGTGCTGTAAGTAGCCATGATATTCCTCTCAAAAAAGTAGCCAAGATATTAATTCTTTTCAGAGATGATTCTAAATAGTAATGCTTGGTTATTTGGTGAATGACCACCCACAGAATCTGAATAGAGGTAAATATTTATTAGTGTATGTTGATTTTGCAAGTTATAGTTTTTTTTAAGGGTAAATGATGGTTTCCAATGTTGCAATTATCCATTTATTTTGCAAGTTATAGTTACCGGTGCTTTTGTTAAGAAAGGGAACACACTTTCTAAAAAAAGGAAGAAAAGTGAGCAGACTTACGTGTATATGTCCATGATAGTTACCTATCATCTTTAGGTTTTAACTCCCACTTTCTCATTTTTTATCTCTTGGAATTGGAACGGAAACATTTGTAGCATCTAGATATTTGTAATATCCTTGACCAAATTATTACTAGAAGCCATCGTCACAAGGAATATTTAGCCTAGCAGGCTAATTCATCATTTTAAAGACTAGATGAATATATGTCTGTTTTGGAAGGTACATAATGATACTTTGAATTGTCCAAAACTTCAGCCAGAACAGAACAAAGTTGAGATCTATCAATTGATTGACTGCTTGGATCAACAAATTTTCTTAAACAGAAATTTTAAGAATATATATCTTTTGTAAGTTTCAATCATTTATTTTCAAGAAATTTCACCATAATGTGTTATTAATTTTAAAAAAAAAGAGGAAAAGAAATGAATCCTTTCTAAAACAAGATAAAAGAAAATGAAATCCTCTTTTAGCTTGATTTATAGGTATGACTTTCATTTACACATGCATCTTTAGTTACATCACTGTTCACAGTTTCATTTCTGTAGTACAGTGACGACAAAAAAAGAAATTCTGTGAATGCATCAAATACAAATTATGGGATTCGGCCACCTCGATGAATGATGTGCATAGGAAACTCTAGGTTGCCTAATAGATTTTGCATAAAAGGTGGGAACATTTTGCTTACAGCTGGAGTCACCATGTTAACTTGTTTATGTTAAGAGAAATAACTATGGACATTTTATGTCTCAAATATGAGGCATGGAGACTATTAACTTGCTATTCTACTATCCTGGGAAATTCAGAACCTTGTAGGTTCTTCAGGATCCGAACTACTGAATGAACTGCTTCATTTCCAACATGTAGAAAACGGCCAAAATATAAATTAGTTCTTTGTATTAGTATTACAGTTTGACAAGGAATAGGAACACTTTAACCTTTCGTTATTTGTTTTCTGATATACATGAGCTGTTGACAAAGAGCTGTTTCAAAGACGATTGATCATATTTTATCAGCTATAAACTAATCCACTAGGCAAGGGCGCTCGCTATTAGTGTATTCAATATGTTTAAATAGATTGAAACTAAATTCTTCCATCGAACATTTGTTCCTTGGTAATTTAAAGTTTATATTTGTGCTCCTTTAACTTTTGCATGTTGCTTCTGTATGCATTTCGTTTGCATCTGTCCTTAAGAAAAGGTATCTACCATAAAGCTTATCAGATGTGGTCCACAGAAAATCATGTTACTATACGCACTGCATCACTTGCTTCTTTCAGAAATTTATATTTTAGCATCATTGTCACAAGTGATAAAGTTGAAGGAATGGGTTTCTGCAATAGGCACATGAGAACGACAAATATTGAAATTGGTTTCATGGCCATAAGAAAAGCAAGACTTAGAAGCCCTGGAGAATTTATAGTTTATGCTAAAGCCATATTAGAGGTGTGTATACAAAGTTATGAGCTGCTCTTTTCTTTATACTTGCTGAAGGAAAATGTTTTATCCTCCTAAGATTCTGTTGCAACAAAAGTTATTATGAAATTTTAGATTGTTGTTTTCCTGAGTGATAAGACTTGAATTTTCATTTCAAACTGAAAACCAAGTAAGGCATGCATATCTCATCTTATAATTTATTGCATTAATCTTGGCAACGCCCTTGGGAGCACAATATATCATGTTTCTTACCAAGGCATAATATATGTCGAAACACAGATAAATCAACATAGAACTTAGTTGCTGTTTTACATTATTGTATCTATGTTCAATTTTAGATTTTTTTTTCTTTTATTACATCAATATGGATGCATTTGAGTAAATTTTGATTCCCTAGTTCGCATATCGTCAAGAAAAAGTGAACTTTTCTATTATTTTACTCATCTATATGAGAGCACATTGTGAGGTTACAATTTAGTACTCTACTCTTTTGAAAAAGTAGTATTGTCAAAAAAAGAAATATAGGTTTTGGGTTTGGCAAAGTAGTTTCATGGGCTGGCAATTTTAAGGCTGTCTATGTAGCTATTCCTTTGGTAATTCACAGTGCAGAGATGGTTGAGAAAGTCATTAAAGCTGCTCTCTTTATATTGACTGGGATGTTTCTCATCAATGAGCTCCTTAGCAGTCGTCACGTTCTCATCCATGGAAAATCCATGAATACTCGCTATGGAGATCCTATCCTTCGCAGGGTTCAAAACTGCCCTGTGCACGACACCTTTATATCGACCATTCCCCAACACCTCTAGATGGTCTCCTATGTGTACATGCAGGGTTTCGGGAATGTATGGAACTTCTCCCCAATCTCCTCCATCCATGACCTCAAGACCTTGGCAGGTCTGTAACAGGATAGTTATGAAACCAAAGTCAGAATGAGGAGCCATTCCAATACTTGGACCTGAAGCAGAATTGTACGGATAGGAGTTTATGACCATGAGTTGCATTCCATCATCAAATTTGTCTTTGAGGAAACCTGTGCCCAATCCAAGGCTCTCCACTATTGCATCCATTAATCTTAAGGCTACTCGTCTTGCTTCTGTGGAATACGCTCCAACATTTTCCCTGTCATGTGACACCAAATTCAATTGTTAGTTTATTTTTTAACCATCACTGACAAGTAATAATTCAAAATCTCATTTTCAATGGATATAATGATAGATGAGTAGCATGGAAAGATTATGTACTCATCATCAGTGTATGTCTACAGACGCATAGTCACTAAAGGAGATCAACCTATTCGAGTTTAGTAACCTAGCGAAGAACAAAATGCTATTAACTGTATCTGACAATTTTTTTACTATAATATGTACCTGTAGTTTACAGGAGCAACTGGCCAGGATTGGCTCCATTCACGGAGCGGGTGGGCATAGTGTTTGATGAAAGATCGTGATACATTGAGTCCCTCCTTTGCATTTGTATATCGTACTGGCTTCCTTATGTCGTCTGACTCAAATTCTGCTTTTATCTTTGTTGACATGTTAAAGAACTCTTTACCCGCTTCAAGAGCACCATTAATGATTGATGCACTGATACCGTGGTTTTTAACCTGCAAAATGTTTTGGAATATAAGCTTCTTTAGGTTTTGGTTTAAAATATTATGACTTTTTAAAGCAGCATGTGATCTGATGATATAACATTTTTTTTTCTTTGACAAGCTAGATATGTCCTATCAGGTAGTAAATTTTCTGCCTTTTAGTAGGTTAAAGTTGACTTTGCAACATATGCACATAAACTTTGCAATAGAAGAGCACATTCTTATCCATTATACATGGAATTAGGTGTTTATAAAAGCAGTAATACATGATTTCAGCAGCTGCAAAAGAGATTAGTTGGAAAGTAAGGATAGGTAGTAAATTTTCTGCCTTTTAGTAGGTTAAAATGTCTTTGCAACATGTGCACATAAACTTTGTAATAGAAGAGCACTGTCTTATCCATTATACTTGGAATTAAGTGTTTATAACAGCATTAATATATGATTTCCTTTTCAAGGAAGTTTTCTTGTTTTTCACATGACTGTTTGTCTCGTATCTTATAAACATAGTCAGATTTGTTATTTGTTTCATAACTTGGTAACCTATGAATAGAAATAGGCCCAGTTTTTTTTGTCAGATATGTGCCTTAAATAATTCTTTTGTCAGGATTGTTTGTTTCTGATAAGGTCATCATTCAACTGCTGCTGGAATGTGAGGACCAACAGTTGGCTTGTGTGAAGAATCTCGGATGGCTCATATACCATGTTTTTTTAATAAAAAAAAAGTAAAGGTCAGGTCTTATTTCTATGCGCCAGTAGTTTATTGAACTGTTTTGGGGATCATGCTGGTAGGTGAACAGCATCAACCAGATACTACAGCTTTTTCCAAAAAGTTGACTGACACTTGCATGATTTATCAATAATGCTTCCTTATGTGCATAATCATACTTTAAATTGCAGATTTTGTACATGTTAACTAATTAATGTGTGTTTCCCCATACTATTCACAAGAATATCTATGATGCTTCTAAGTGGCACGCCAATTCAAATATGAAATAATGGAAATAGCGAACCAGCTTACCTGGAAAGCTCCCAGCCTTTGGCAAATCCGCCCAAGGTTGTCAATTGCTTGGGACCTTCCAGCGAAATTGTGCTCCAGGTGAGTGAAATCTACCACAGGCAAGGACATCCTGTGCTTAACAGGATTTTGTGGCCTAATGCTTTGTGCAGGAATGCAAGTCATGGCTCGTGTGAGAAGAAGACTTCTGATGACTTTGGTTTGGGATATGGATTCAGAATGCTCCAAGGTGAGCAATTTATAGAGTTTTGCTGCCAATATTAAACCATTATAAACATTATTTTGAATGTGTTTTATTGGAACACTGATTCATTGTGTTGTGAGGATATGGATGCGGTCTGCTAGCTTCCAAATAAACACTTTATGGGTATGCATTAAAATATTGAACAGGATGGAGGCCTACAAGCATGGGTGAGTAGGGGGTGGCGGATTCCCTGCATGTAGACTACCTCAAAACGTTGGGAACAAATGTTTGCTACTACCTTCCAGATAGAAGCTTTTCTCTGTCTATTAAAAATGGGTGCAAGTTGAAATTCTTGAAGGTAACGTATTGCTATAACCAATTCATGGAATCGTGGTCCACATTGGTCGGCTGACCTGATATGAAATCTGAGCCCTATCCTTGAGATGTAATTTATCTGTCCTGGCAAATAAGGAATGAGGTAGAATAAAAAAATCTTGTGATTCCAGTTTTCCCTCTACTTCTTTGGTTATACATTCTCAATTTATCCACTCCGTACTTACTCATGGATTTCGCTATTTTGACAGGGAACAGAACTATCTGAGTAGAGGTTACTCTCTCTCTCTCTCTCTCTCTCTCTCTCTCTCTCTCTCTATTGAGGAATATTTTTACTGTTAATCAGCATTGATTGATATGGCTCTCTCTACATTCAAATATTGGAGGGGCCAAATGGCGACGGATCCAAATGTGTCATTTATGAGACCAGTGGCCAGTTTGTATTGATTCCATTACTTTATAGTGACCACCATCATCTGGTGATAATGTTACTATTTTGTAGCCCTTCATGTCCAAATCATTCATGCGTGGCTTTTCACTAGATCCTAAAGGACGCCTTTTCGCATATCTATTAAACTATGTGCGAGGTCTAGACAACAAGTGCTTGATACATTGCATGATGGCCACCTCCCCTTGGGATCAATAAATGTAGCTGCGTAGATCCAAATGATAACTTTTTCCATTGGCCATTAAGATATATCCAAGTTGAAGGCTTGCAAGTGATATGAAGATAAGAATAGGATCTGATAAATTTCAAGCACCTATTGGTTGGTTCAAGATAGTTTGGAGATTTGATAAGATAAATTGTTTGAAGAGAAAAATATCATTTACCCAAAAGAATGAAAAAATGTGTTGTTTTAAGCGACAATTTTTCTTATTTTTTGTTAGGTTCATTAATCATAGTTAATTAATTGGATTGGATTAGCGCAATCCGTCTAAAATATTACTTTGTTTTCAGTTTTTAATCACTTACCAGATCAGGCGAATCTTAAAGATAAGTCAAGAGACCAAGGGGTGTATTTGCATATGGGAGAGGATTTTGCTTCCTCGATTCAATTTTGAATTTGGGTTTATTTTTTTATGAATTAGGGGGGGAAAATAAGATTATTCTTTTATATTTGTTAAACTTTTTTTTTATCAAAACATGATATTAATATTTTTTACTCTTTCCCCTCAATTCAAATGCTTATCTGCGTGTTAATTGATAAAATTTCTAATTTAATATCTCTCTTCCATAAAAATGAATAAACATTCTTCCTTTTTATCCCAGTTTAATTAAAAAGGAAAAATCAAAACTCATACGCTTGCGCTCGTATCTTGTGTCTATTTTCTTATCTCAAATAATGCTAACTATGTGAGATATTAAGAAATGCTAGTTAGTATCTCCCTCGGTGTGAGTTATGTGTAGGTTCTGCAAGTACAGGCTTCACCCTTTAGGGCCCACATGTCTAGCAACCAAAAACGCCTCGGTACTGTGTCCAAATTTTAGGCCCAATGTCGTATTATTATTATTATTATTATTATTATTATTATTATTATTATTATTATTATTATTATTATTATTATTATTATTATACTCCCCAAATAAAGACAAAAATAGAAAAAAAAATAGAAAATGAAAAAGAAAAAAAAAGAGAAAGAGAAAATAAAATAAAGTGAAGGCAATCATGTGTCATGATCCTATTGCACCCTCAAACCCACTTACTTTCTCCCCTCTCTCACTATATAAGCTTTCACACCAGATTCTTTTAAGACTTTTTACACTCATATGGAGCTTCAAGCTTTGGAAAATCAACCCTCAAGAAGCCATTCAAAAATTGAAGTATCATTCATTTGATTTCAGTTGCAAATCAACAAGAAAGAGGAGCAACATTGAGGTCAGGATAAGGAGGAGGGGTTGCTAAAGCTTGAGGGAAAAGAGGAGAAGAAGATCAAAGGAGAAAAGAGAGAAATTAGGACACAAAGAGGTATGTAGATGATTCCTCACATTGGTCTTGTGTTAATGTAGTTTATTGATTAACAAATGTGATAGAAACATGGATTTTTAGTTCTATTATGAGAAAATTTCTACTTAGGACAGATCATACACAAAACATTCTTTCTTCAAGTTCATAGTTATGATTTATTGTGAATTAGGATTCATATGATAAAATTGATATGTCTTGAACTGAACATGATTATTGAATGAGCATGTTATTGTAATGTATCGCTTCGATTGATGATTTGATCGACCTCGAAAACTTAGAGAAAAACCCTGAGGAACACATTTATTTTTCTGAATAATTTAATAAGTTTTTCAAATTACTAATCCATCATGGGTTTTTGAAGCCTTTGTGGAAACGGAATGGGGGTACATAAGGTGGAGGAGGTTTATATATTTCTTTTTCTCCACTCGTGGACCCCTTGTCTTGATTGTCCACAGTTGCAGATTCAGGTTGAGATGAAGTTGAAGTGGAAGTTTCTTCCTTGTCATTGGCTTTGTCCTTTGGCTCCTCTAACCTTCTCCCACTACGAAGCTCAACTACCTTGCAATGCTTTTGCGTTCTTTTGAGCTTGGCTTAGTAGGTTTCCTTCTTCTCCTGAATTTATTGAGGATGCCAGTTGGCCAACTTGTTATTCCAGGTTTGCGGTTAGATGTGATGAACAACTCCACACCCTTCTCTTCAAATCTATCGCTCATTGCATTGGGTAACTTCTCAATGGTGTATTCCCATGATTGTTTTTTCTCCTCGGGTGGTTGCGAAGACTGTGACTGATAATGTTATTGAGGTTGAAAGGGCAATCTTGGGAGTGTGCCTGGAGGATATTATGGCCGAGGCAATTGCTAGGCTGCATTGGGGTTCTGAACTATTTGGATCAAACTTTTCTTCAATTCAAAGTTATTTCTTGCTACACTTGGTCTCACAATATTCAGTTGAATACCTCTATAGTGATTTCTAGCCAAATCTTTCACGGGTACTTCATTATCTTGATTGTTTGTCCTATTTTCATCTCTTATCAGTCCACCTAGTGGATTTCTTACATTTGCATTATCCAACCGTGCGTTTTTTTCGCCTGCCAACTTGTTCATTCATTGGTGGAACATTGTCTTGGGCGACAACCATGTTTATCCTCTGAGTCTTTCTGCCCTTTGGTTGGCTCTATAGGTTCTCTCGATTTCAAGGTTAAATGATTTCAAGACCCTGCACGAATAGGGCATACACAAACACAAAAATAAATGTCTAGAGTAAACAATATCAAAAATTTAATATTGACACCTCTCCCCAACAATAGCGCAAAAAAATTGATAAAAGTTTTGAGAGTTCAAATATTAAATTTAGGATGAAATTGCTATTATACAGACGAGAATTATTGGTGAAAAGTAACTAAAAAAAGCAAGAATTAAAGTCTAAAAATATTACGACTAAACATAACGTCAACTAACGGGGCTTTCTCTCAATGCAAAAAAAGATGCCCTAGGGTTGAATCCATTTAGGAATATTTGATTGATTTCTTTCAACTCATGTAGTTATGTGATCCGATGTTGTTTACTTAAACTAACATGCATTTCTTTCTCAAGATAATCCAATTCTAGTTAACTCGACACAAATACATTCTCATGTCATGCATCATCAATTTAATTGCATAAAGATTTTACGACAAATCCCTATAATGAGGCCTATTTCTAGGACAAGCATTTACAATTTACTTAGCGAAGCTACTAATCAATAATATGGTTTTCACCAATTGTTGACCTAGACAAATCCAAATGGATAGCTAACCACGATCTAAGAAATATGAATTGCCAAGAGAGAATCTTGAATCACATGAACATTTTAAAAATCCAATCAACCAAAATCCCTAAATTTTATCAAACCCTAAGACATAAAAGATCTACACTACAAGAAAAATGGTGTTTTGCGAGCAACATTTAGTGAGCAATTATTTGCCGCTAAATTGCTCGCTACTTATGAGAAAGCGCCGAGAAACTCCCGAGCAATAAAATTATTGGCATTAGCAAGCAAATTGACGGCCAATTAGCGAGCAAACACGATATTCGTTAATAACGAGCATATTAGCGGCAAAAATAATAAGTAATAGGCATCGTTCGAAACACATTCCCTTCATTTATGAAATTTATTTTAGCGAGCAGTTTTTGCTCGCTAATTACGAGAAAAGGACGGCAAAATCGCGAGCAAACTAATAATTATAGTTAGCGAGCAAATTTCCGGCTAATTAACGAGCAAACATATTTCTCGCTATTTACGAGCTCATTAGCGACAAATATAGTGAGTAAAAAATCGATATACGAAACCCCTTGAAGTAATTTATGGAATATATTTAGCGAGCAAATTTTGCTCGCTATATTGCTCGCTAAACCCGATCAAAATCCCCAAACCCCTCTTTCCTCTCTC
>LTAE01007592.1:0-22433 GCA_001647135.1 Pontederia paniculata
CAAAATCTGCGGGCAGTTATGGAAGTTCCCCTGGTTCCTCAGTTGTAACAAAAAGAGAAGGATTTTCAAATTTCAAATGTTCAAATCACTGAAATCATGGAATCCGGTTAAAACCTCCTTAAATTTAGCTCAGATTCCCAAAATCCAATAGTGATGTTGCTGAATATTCATAATGCGAAAATGGAAATAAATCATCAAAAATTGTTTACAAAATGGAGATTGGGGCACGCTTTTCGGAGGTTGGGTCAAGCTATTTAGGTATATCCTTTCCTGTCATCAATGCTCCTTTCCTGTCATCAATGCTATCACGGAGGAAGCATGCGTCTTGCTATCTACACAGACACCAATTGGGCAGGCGACGTCGATAAGCACAAGTCCACCTCCGGATATGCTTTTTTGCTCATCAATGGAGTTGTTACTTGGAAAAGAAAGAAGCAGGATTGTGTAGCATTGTCCACAATGGAAATTGAATTAATTGCGTGTTCAGTAGTAGTGCAAGAAGCTTTATGGATAAAATGATTCCTTCAACATCCGTGCGTTTTAGACAATGCAATGAAAGAAAATGATCCTACATTGCAACAATGAAGCCGTGATTACCGATGTGAAGATGAGAAGTATCATTGCAAAGGAAAACATATCAACACAAAGTATAAATTCATACGAGATGAAGAAGTAAAAAAGGAGATTTCAGTTGAGTACATACTTATGCAAAAAATAATTGTTGATCCATTCACCAAACCATTACCTATAGATGCATTTTTGAGACATATAATGCACGAGGATTGCATAGAATATGAAAATGTAATCCAACTTTTAGAATGAATGAAAGTTTTTCATTCCTTGCCTATTATGATGGATTCTATTATGCATGTATTAAGTATGTCAATCAGGCACGAGGTTACTTACTCACACAAGTAATCGCCTCCGGCGCTTATAAGATAGAGAGAACAGAAGAAATGATTTTTAACTTTGTGGAGCTTGATATGTGTATTCGAAGATGAAATTACCATTGGGAGCCAAGGTGATGGCGACCATAAGGATGTTTCAGGTCAGGGGCCAGAGGAGGGTGGTTGGACTTAAGCCTGTGCGGTGTTTTTCCCTTAGGGAGAGACATGCACTCCTTTGGTAGGATCCTCCACTGCAATGCTTGTGTTTTGTGCCAAGTATGCTAAGACGACCTTGAGATGTGATGATCTGACTTCGTCATGGTGTGAGTCTCTCTAGACTTATCAGTCTAAATGTTTGGTGTTGCTACTTTAGTATGATATTCCAAGGCCAAAAGAGAGCGACACGTTGAGTTATGTCTAGGAAAGCAACTAAATACATATTTATGAAATATGAGGGCGAAGGAAAGAACTGTTATGAGCTAAATGAGAATTTTGTATGTCATTGACCAATATTTTATATACAAAATTGACTTACCATGGAGTCAAGCACGGGGTGTTTGAACTATGCAGCAAGGCAGATTTGGGGTATCACGAGTACATGATGCTTGAGCAGTTACGAAAGTCGTAACTTGGCTCGCAAAATATTGATACAACACTTATGTTTTGAGCAATCATGTAAGTCATGAATCTATCTCAGATAATATTTAGAGAGCGAACTGTGTATGTCATAGTTACGAGTCATATTATCTGATAGAGCTATCATGAAACCCTATAGGTCATGGTACGTGCTCAAAGATGGTCAAGTGATTCTACATTATTAACTGATAACAATCAGTGCTCTCATGTTTTTTGATACTATGCTTGTACTCATAGATCGCACAAATCATTTGCTACATGGATGATAATAGAACACAATACAGGGATTAGCCCGTCGTGTGCGAGTGGGAAATTGTGAACCGCTCACCTGAGCCGTAGGCCCGTGTGAGGGGTGAGGAGTGCCCCTATGGGCACCTAAGTGGGCATCCAGAGTGGGTCACCCCTTGCTGCCTTAGCCCCTCTCGGCGCCCATAGGGGTCATCACCTAGGGGCTCCCCCTGACATCAAACCATTGGGAAGCCAATTTGTGGGCGTCCCAGGCCTATAAGAAGAGGCTGCTGCCCCCATGCACTTGGTGGTGCTCGTGTGATGTGCTGCTCCAACAAAAAATCCAAGAGTGTGCTTGAAACGACCAATTAGAAAAGGGGCAAAAAGAAAAAAACTTTTCTTATTCCTTTTTTTTCCTCTCTCCTCCATCCTTTTTCCCTTCTGTGTAAAACCTCAAATTTTACCACTCAAGCCCACTTAGATTCCCAGCAGCCCATTCACCCAATGAGGCCCAAAACCCACCCTAAAGTAATGATGCCCTAAGTATAAAAAAGGGGAAAACCAGCCCCATAACCTCATTTCTCCTCTCCACACTCTCTCTCTTCCTCTCTTCTCTCCATACCACCTCAAAAGCTAGGGTTTTGGGGAAGCTCTCCACCATTGTTGCAACTCAAAGGGATTTGAAGGAGGGCAAGAGGCAAAAGAGCAAGAGGAGAACACACCAAGTGGAGGAGGAAGAAGAAGCTAGGGAGGAAGAAGAAGAATAATTAGGGCTTTAGGGATTCTTGCTAAGGTATGTAAAGGGGATCCAATCCCTCATTCTCAACCTCATTCTATGGATTTGAGGAGTATAAGAACACCATGTTCTTAGAACTTGAGATGATGGATGGCATATTAGGAAGTTGCATATAAGGTGTTTGTTCATATGTCTCAATGTTCTCTTCCTATCATTTGAAGTGTCTTAAGGGTTTCATGATGAATGTCATATCCTTGATATATTGATTAGTTACTTTCATGATTTCCTCTTATGTCTTACCATGCGTTGAAACCTAGATGTATGAAAAAGATAGATGAAGAACCCTAGAATGTGCACAATGATCCTAGATGGAAACCCTAGCTCATATGTGCATCAAGAGTATGTTATATGTGTAATTTAGCACTCCATGGACACTAGGACTAATGTCGTAATCTATCTATGTCCCCATGTTTATAACAACACCATGTTCTTAGAGTTAAAGATGAGGAGATGACATGTTAGATGTATGTATGCTAGGTGTTTGTTCTTATGCCTAAGTGATATTTTCTAAGTGTTTGATGTGATAAGAATCTTATGATGAATGTTATACTTCCCTAAAGTGACATTGATGTTTATATGACCATCTTAGGATCCCCCAAGTCACGATAATTCAATCTTCTATTGATTACGTATAATCCCGTGTATTAAGGTTTCAATATAATGATATGATTCATATGAGACATGCCATGATCAAATTAGGGTTCTATTATGTAAATTTCTGCAATGATATGTTCTTCTATGTGCCAAACCCCAATTGATGTGAAATTGATGAACTATGAACCCTAGGAATGTGTAAATGAACTTTAGAATGGATATGTGAACTCTAGGTTGTAACTTGGACTCAATTACATGCAATTCGACGTTGTTAGTGCCTAAAGTGTGATGTCAAGAACCCTAGAACGTAGGAATTTCCTCCCACATGAATTCCCTTGAGTATGAATAGTTCATAGGTATGAAAGGATTGAATTTGGAAGTTAAATAGGGTGAAAAACGGGTTCCAGGGCATCCATCACGGGCCGTGATGTGTTATCACGGGCCGTGACAGGACCCATCACGGGCCGTGATACACCATCACGGGCCGTGAAATCATGGTCGTAACATGAAGTCGCGAAAACGCCCAAGTCACGGTCGTAACAAGGTGTTATGGGCCGTGATAGTGTTGTTACGGGCCGTAATGGAGTGTTACGGGCCGTGACATGTCGATCGTAACGAGTCATACGGGTCGTATTTTCCATCCCGAGAGGATTTCGGTCCGACCGTATCGACCGATACGGGTCGTATTGTCCATCCCGAGAGGATTTCGGTCCGACCGTAATATTTCAATACGACCGTATTGAACCCCGCCCATCGCAACCCTTAAGTCACGGCCGTGACATGGTGTCACAGGCCGTGAGAGGGTTGTCACGGGCCGTTACAGTTTGTAACGGGCCGTGACCCATAGTATCACGGCCGTGATGGACACATCACGGGCCGTGATGACTTGAATTACCCCATCGCAACCCTTTTTCACGGTCGTGACATGGTGTCACGGGCCGTGATGGGGTTGTCACGGGCCGTTACGCGTTGTAACGGGCCGTGACACATGGTATCACGGCCGTGATGGATTCATCACGGGCCGTGATGACTCAAGACACCTTCGAAGATGCTTGATAGATGTTTGTTATGATGTTATCTCCCTAATGTTTGATGAAATCATTCGTTTACTATGATTTATGCTCTTGATAGTTAGCAAACCATGTTTGATGATTATGCTACATCTAGACATCGAAATGTATGCAAAGCCGTAATTAGGTTAAAATCACAAGATTGATTGCTATGCTTGATGTATTGTGAAGATGAAACATGATGAATTAGTCGAGGCGCATTGGAGAAGGGGGAAGTAGCCGAAGGCACTTCCCGGGAGGCGATGGCCACTCACTAATGATAGTGAGTGGGCTTCCCCAAACACGGACCCCAGAGAAGGGTGGGAGGCGATGGCCACTCACTAGTAATAGTGAGTGGGCTTCCCCAAACACGGACCCCAGAGAAGGGTGGGAGGCGAGGGCCACTCACTAGTAATAGTGTGTGGGCTTCCCCAAACACGGACCCCAGAGAAGGGTTGGCCTAGCTAGCCACAATTAAAGGCCAATGTTACCCGAGACTCATCATGTAAAGATAAAAATGTGCCTTATGATCAATATGTTTAAATGAAGATGATGTGAGTCAAAGAGAACTCAAAAAGGGATCATATGGCTAAGATGTAAAGATGTAAATGTATAAAGATGATCATGAACATAAGATGCTTAGAATCATTTATGCTTCATGTATGAAATGTTTAATGCTATGTTCAAGCTATGTAAATGTCATATGCTTATGTTACCTAAAATGGTTTATGTTCCAAGTTTATACTTATGATTATGATCATGTTATGTTATGACATATGTATATGTTGCATAATAGATGCCGACCTTTACATACTCTAACCGGGGGGTTTCCACCTCCCCTGCTTCTGGATCCATGCAGGAGATGACGCATGAGGGACTTGGTGGTGGTGTGCTCATGGCGGCTTAATTTACACATGGTCGTGTCTAGGTCTTATAGGCCTTTAAGTCATTAGAGTTATATCTAATGAACTTGTTATTTTATTTTATGTCTCGAGTCGAATGAGCCTAAGACTCATGTTATGGGCCTTATGTTTGGCCATGGATTTATGCCCACATGTGGCAAGATGATTATGGATTTCTATATGTTTCCGCTGCCTTGAGTTCTATTATCATGATATTATGTTTTAAGTCTTCCGCTGCAATGTCGTTTAATGGTTATCATGCCTTTAATATGTGTTATAAGCTCATGTAGCGCCGTCGAAAAGCCTTCGAGGGCCCAGCCCACGGGGTGCATTTTGGGGGCGTTACATTCTGTGACTCCCTCCCTTGCTTCTTTTCTCCTTCTTCGCATGCCGCCACCATTTGCTTACTAGGGCAGCACCTGCTTGTGACATTCGAATGACGCCGCATCCATCAGATTGTACGACTCGACGACGCAAGCATGATGGCATGGGGTGTGCAAGTTAGCACGGACACATTTCAGCGCGTCCGGATTTCGCGTACCAACACACCAAGGGATTCCGTCCATTGCACGACGTGATTCATCGCCGCCACTCACCAGCAAGTTGACACAAGTTGCATATGGTTTTCGTGATCGTTTCCGCGGACGAATCTGAGCATTTTGATGATGTAACAATGTATCGCGAGGGAGTTTGTTAGCATCTCATGGTAATCACGGACGAGCGCTTGATTTCCCGGAGCGGAGATGAATTCACGATTCGCCTCTTCACCTTTGCGTTATGCCACGAACATCGAAACTGCAGATGCTGTCATCGCTGGAGAGATGTTGCCATCTGCGTCAGGGGGGGCATCAACAGAGGAGCCTTCAACTCAATGGTGTGACCTTTAGGTGAGCAGCCGACCATAACCCTTATGTGGTTGAACGATGTATGAAAATGCTTAGGTGAATAATTAGGACTAATGAATATTATCTGATATTAAGATTAGTGTTGATAATTGGTGATTTAATATTGATTAAAATGAGTGCTAAGTATGCTAAAGGGATTAATTGGAGAAACTAATCATTAATTTCAGAATTGGGTAGTTAACCTTAATGGAACATGATAACACCGGATGGAGTACGAACTAATCAGTTAATAGAGTTATTAACATCAGCATATAGATTGATTGGTACTTATGTTAAGAATACAATCAAATTAATTAGCATGCACTTGCATATAATGATTTGTATGGTCGGTTACTATTTTTTTATAACTTGGCATATAATTAGTGCCCTTATGAATATGTGATTAGAATGTCTTCTAATAAATGATATAATTAGAATGTCAGAGTTTAGACGTGAGGATGATTATTGATTAAATTTGAAATTTATAAATAATACATATATTATGACGAGCCGAGTATGAGATTAATTTGGAAATACATAATTTAAGTATATAACTATATACATGAGACACTGATAGAGTCTAGTTGAATATTTGATTAGTTTCTCAGATCGTAGATTTACTCGGAGGCAAAGGGTCCGACGAGGTTGAGCATATCTGAGGTGAGTGGACTTCACGAATTTATATATAACAACGTCGTTAGTGGTCCAATTAAATCATTTATTTAGCTCATGTGATTAATTACATATAATCATGTGATTAATTACATATAATCATGTGATTGTCTTTTGAGCTATTGTCATGATGTGTGGGATTCAGTTTTTCGATATTTGCACGGATTCTATTATGTGATTTTCATGGATTCATTGTTTGTGATATTAGTCTCTTATGATGGACTTCCGGATGTGTGATTGCGTGGTTATTATGAATCCTACATGGAAATCTATATTTTAAATATAAAGCTATATCTTAAATGGTATTATGGCACATCATGCATATGCATTAGATCATGCATGGTGGCTCGCGTAGGAGCGAGGTGATATTCTTATGATGAATTAAGGTGACAAGAGAATCATTTGCGGGCATGAGCTACGAATGTGCGGGTTGTTTAACCTCTCATGAAGGGTGATATATGGTGACGAGAGAGTCATTTGGGGGCACAGACTACGACTGTTGATGCGTACTGATTTAGTCATATTTTTCATGTCATTTTCATATCATTATTCATGCATTCTGTTAGCATATGCACCAGTTTAGAGTATATTTCAATTATTTTGATATTTTTGGAGTCAGGGTCTACATTACTGGTCTTTTATATGTCCAGGGCACTCATTGGCTCGACGGGAGAAGGCCACCAAAATTTGGGCCAAATTCGGAGTCAAAATGCCAAATGAGGAGATGTCGTCACGGGACGTGACATCGATTAGATGAAGAGAAAAAGGTGATGAACGTTCAATCATAATGACTATGACATTTTTGTCACGGACCGTAACATACTTGGTGAAGAATTGATCATTCGGTTACGATAGTGACATTGTGGCAATAGGCCGTGATATATTGGCTGAAGACATGGACGCTCGGTTATGGTTGTGAAGAATTCGTCACGGACCGTGGCACATTGAAGAGCCAAAGAAGTTGTTCGGTCACGATCGTGATTTTCATATCACTGCCCGTGATGATTCCAGAGTTATTAAATGGTGTTCGGTCACGGCCGTGACATTTTTATCACGGGTTGTGATGCAACTTTTGGCCAGGATCATCGTTCAGTCACGACCATGATATTTTTTGTCACGAACCTTGACGACTTGCAGGATTCACGATTTTGGTGATTTCAGAGGTTGTTTCAAGTCCGATTTCGACGGCCTGGATGAGTTTTGAAGCTAGATCTTCCCTTGGACGATTCTCTTGAAGTATAAGGTTCTTCCCACATATAAATAGTCCCAAAATCTCATTTGAGGGATGCTTCAAGCTTGAAAGAACCTAAGGAGAAGACGAAGTGCTGTCGTCATTCCGTCTGAAAGGTGTAATTATTTTATAATTAAATGTTGTTGTAAATTTGTTTCTTTCCTATTCTGTATCCGGATGAACACCCATGTATATTTGAGATTTCTTTTTGGAGATTTTACATTGTAAAAAGGGAAAACCTGGAAACCCTAGTTTTCAATAAAATTCCTTTTTCATTTAAATTCTTCTAAGTATGTCTTGTTATGCTCAATGTCATTGATGATTCTTGTGATGTTATGATTGCTATCATCCTGGAGAGGAATGATAGATCTATAATTTTCATTTGAGTCTTAAATTGATCTTTGACTTGTTTAAGTCAAAACAAGTCATACCACATTTAGTATAATCCTGGAGAGGAATACTCGAGTGTGAGGTTTGTAAGATTGTCATCCTGGAGAGGAATGATCCATAGTCTAGGTTTTACATTTTATTCCATCTCAAAATCCTAAAAGGCTAGATTGGCATCTTGGAGAAGAGCAATATTGTCTATAGGCTTGAGATAGTTGATGCATCCTAGAGCGGACATCATATCATAAGTAAAGCTTAATCTTCTTAGGAATTGATGAACTTGGATTTGTATCAATAAAGCCAGATTTTTCTCTACTTCATCATCCTAGTCAAGTGCTTGATGTCATCATTCTGATGCATTATTGATGACATCTTTACCATTTTATTTTATTTTACTTTAATTTATTTTGAAACACATCTTATCCCAATTCAATGCATCCCTCTCATTAGTTTAGTGAGTAAAACCTTATGATAACAATTTCCACGTGGGATCAATACTCAACTCACCGTTGAACTATTACTTGATACAACTATTGCACTTACTAGTGATTTTTCCTGCATAATTCACATGCATCAAGTTTTTGACGCCGTTGTCGGGAAATTTTGTTTGTATCTTATTTTTATTTCATTAAACTACTGTGAGTTTTTATTGTATTCAGATATCTGCACTACCCCTTGTTGATTTTTCAGGAAAATCTAAAACACAAGGCGGCAAACATTCTAGACAAGCGATCTTCAGTCAACCTGATCCCGAGTTGCACAATCGGGAGTCGAGTTACTTTTTTTTGTCCAAAAAATTGAGAAAACAACTAGCATCTAAAAAAACAACTAGAAGGGCTGAAGAACAAGAACTCTCAATCATCACCTGCTGAGCCAAAGAGTAATATGGAAGAGAAGCTGACACAATGCATGATTAATATGGAGGCCAAGGTTATAAGTCAAGATAAATCCATCCACAACCTTGAAGTACAAATCTGTCAGTTAGAAAATATCATAGTAGGACACGCACCTGGAGCCTCCTAAGCAACACTCAAAAGAACCCGAAGGAGCGGGCCAACAATCAATTAACTTATTCGAGGTTAAGGTAAAAGTCAAGCTAAGGACTATAAATTAGCATTGTTGTGAATAAAATTTCATCTTGTTTAGTGTCTTGGAGTTTTAGTCTTGGATTCTTGTGCAGTTTCAATCACTGGTCTATTAGTATTTGAGTCTTAGTAATAAGTGGTCTACTAGTCATTGAGTCTTGGTCTGGAATCATTATTGGTCTACTGATTTGTGAGTCTTAGTCCTTGGGTTTTTAGTTTGAATTTTAATTTCAACTTGAGAATTTTTATACTGGTCTATTAGGTTTTGATTGGATTTTTTAGACATCTATTTAATTTTAACAATTTAGAATTTTCAATTTTTTTTAGGTTTTAGGGTTTTGAGTTAATTTTCTTTTTAGTTTTTGTAGTTTTCAAATTCCAGTCTCTGGTTTTTGAGTTTGAGTCTTTGGGTATTTTAGTATTGGTCTTATTTTATTTTATTTTTTATTTTTTAGTTTAGAGTCAAAAAAGAAAAAAATGTGAATATTTTGATCACGAACGTGACATCTGCTTCAGGGGTCGTGACTTCTGAATAGGCGTGTTTACCTTGATTGATAATCATTGTGACCTCTTATCATGGCCGTGACCGTGCTGCCCACTTCCAAACTCTTTCTCATGCAATTTAATAGCAGTCATTCAAAGTATTTGACGGGTCCAACTAGCTTTCTTTCCACCACTTTTTGGACATATTGTAGAGCTAGTTGAGCCTTTAGCATTCCCTTCACCTCGACCATGGCGGCGATCATTAGAGGATGGATTATCTTATAAGCCGCCCGATGTTTCTACAAATGATATGCCCTCCTATGCTTCCCATTTCAATTTATTAAGTTTTCAGGAGGATAGCAGTTGTGCCAGAAGTCAATGATGTTAGAGATGAGAGCCCACCAGGACGGCTAGGATGATATGCTGATTGAGATTCGAGCATGTCAGGATATTACATATGAGACGACCAGGTGCATGCATGATTACTACACTTGCCAAGAGCATTATAGAGGTTTCTTCTCCCCGCCATTGCCTCCATTACCGATAGATTAGTCAGGTTGTATTTTTCCTTTTCATGCATAGTTCTTTTTCATTGTGTCATCTCCCTCAACTGAGGCTTAAACACTAAGGACAGTGTTCAATTTAAGCTTGGGGGAGTTCGCATTTCATGCATTTTGTTTGCCTCTGGTGTTGTCTTGCATTTCATGCTTAATTTCATTTTGTCATCATTTGTATGTATTTTGTTTAGTGCCCAGTTAAAAAAAATCATTTTGTTTAGTGTTTAGTAAAAAAAAGTTTTGAAAAAAATATAAAAATGTGTGTGTTGCCCTTGCTTAAGTTTTTGCTTTATTTGAGTACTTATTCCAGAGTTGACTTGTATGATCTATGAAATTCGAGTGCTTTATTTTGAATGCAAATCACATGTGTGTACTGGAATTCTAAATTCTGTGGAATAGAATGATGACTTTATAGACCACAAGTGCCTTTTTAGCTTTATCGTATCCGAGGTGTATATATTTATAGCCTTTTTATTGAATGTTTAAGTATCTTTGGAGCTTCTCAAAAAATATGTGAAAAAGTGAGAAAAGTTGAACATTTCGAAAATTTTGAGTATGCAAAAGCAGAAAAACTTAGAAAAAAATGATCAGTGAGTATAAGAGTTGAGTTAGCTCTGAAGTGTTATCCAAAACGTGGGTGAGTTCGGACAAGTAAGCTCGAGGGGTGCCTTAACACCTATTGCCCTAAGACCATTTGGTATGGGAGTCATCGGCGGAAAGCCCGCTACATGGACCATCTTGTGCAAATTGGAGAAGCACCTAAGGGTTGACTCAATATCCTAAGTTTGATCTTTCATTCAGAACCTGAGAATGTTTGAGTGAGTAGACTCACAGAGGACTCTTAAATCCTAGTAACCTAAGGCTATCTAGTCTAGGATCCACTGGATGAAAGCCTGTTACACGGACTTCCTTGTGCAACCCTGGTTGGAAGAGAGAACTTCGAAAAAAATGTAAGAGAGAATTGATGGTATACTTGTTTAATAGTATAAGCTCCAGGATACTTTTGCCTTCAACGTTAATGTTGTAATTTTGTAAACATGGTCTTTGGGTTATAAAGGACGATGTTTAAATTGTTTATGAGTCAGAACTTTATGAAACAAGAGGATAGGTGAAAGTGCATTGCTAGTGGCAGGAGAGAGAGGGTTCAAGAAAAGTATTGATATGCAGTGTCAATGTTATGATGGAAGTGTCTTGAGCATTTGCTCTGGAATTTTTGCTTGAGGACAAGCAAGAGTTTAAGTTTGGGGGAGTTTGATGCGTGCTAATTTAGTCATGTTTTTCATGTTATTTTCATATCATTTTTCATGCATTCTGTTAGCATACGCATCAGTTTAGAGTATATTTCATTTCTTTTGATATTTTTGGAGTCAAAGTCTACATTACTAGTCTTTTTGTGTGTCCAGGGCACTCACTGGCTCGACGGGAGAATTCACCGAAATCTGGGCCAAATTCGAAGTCAAAATGCCAAATGGGGAGATCTCAGACTTTCGGTCACGGCCGTGACAGACTTGTCACGGGCCGTGACATCGATCAGATGAAGAGAAACTTAATAGGTTATGAATCTTCGGTCACTGCCCTTTTTTTGGAGATTTTACATTATAAAAAGGGAAAAACCTGGAAACCCTAGTTTTTAATTAAATTCCTCTTTCATCTAAATTCTTCTGAGTATGTCTTGTTATGCTCAATATTGTTGATGATTCTTGTGATGTTATGATTTGTTATCATCCTGGAGAGGAATGACAAATCTATAATTTTCATTTGAGTCTTAAATTGATCTTTGACTTGTTTAAGTCAAAACAAGTCATACCACACTTAGTATTATCCTGGAGAGGAATACCCGAGTGTGAGGTCTGTGAGATTGTCATCCTGGAGAGGAACAATCCATAGTCTAGGTTTTACATTTTATCACATCTCAAAACCCTAATAGGTTAGATTGACATCTTGGTGAAGAACAATAGTGTCTATAGGCTTAGATTGTTGATGCATCTTGGAGAGGATATCATATCATGAGTAAAATTTAATCTTCTTAGGAATTGGTTAACTTGGATTTTTATCAATAAAGCCAGATTTTTCTCTACTTCATCATCCAAGTCCAGTGCTTGATGTCATCATTCTGACGCATTATTGATCATATCTTTACCATTTTATTTTATTTTACTTTAATTTACTTTGAGACATATCTTATCCCAATTCAATGTACCCATCTCATTAGTTTAGTGATCAAACCATAGGATAACAATTTCCTTGTGGGATCGATACTCAACTCGCTGTTGAACTACGACTAGTGCACTTGCTAATGATTTTTCCTGCATAATTCACACGCATCAGTTGTGCCAGTTGTATGACCTTTTGTATGATGATGTGATACTTTATGTTTGATGATGGTAACATTAGAATCATTTGTGGGCATGGGCTACAGTTATGCGGGGTGTTGGACCTATTGTAAAGGACGAGATTGGATCATTTGGGGGCGCGATTGTCGTGGACTGCTTGAATCCACTCCTAGCGGGTATGATGACATACTCGTGGATGGGTTGATATACTTGTAGATGACGAGGTAGTGTCATGATACTTAGACATTTGGATCATGCATAATATACTTTTATCTTGCATGTTGATTTGCAAGCATTTTCCTATTAAATGATGCTAAGTACGATTTGATATATGTTTATCATTTGCGAGATGACATCGGGATTGGATTTCTGTTTGGATTTGTTCTTGGGCTTTTATATTTCGTGAAATCTTTATCCTCACTAAGCTTTATGTGCTCACCTCTCCATTTGTTTATCTTTATGCTTGTAACTGAGGAGATGCTCCTCGAGGATGGTTGCTAGCTTTGCATGCTCACAGGGCACATAAAAAGGGAAAAGTAGTTAGGTTTTGTCTGAATGATAGATTGGAGAGGATGAGTGTTTTATTCTTTCTTATTCTTTCATAATATGTGAATGTTTCATATTTTTGGTAAACCCTAGTGCCAATTAGTGTCATGATTGTGATGGGTGATGCTGGACTCCCCTCGGGCATCTGGCCATTTACTTTTGCTACATTTCAGTCATATTTTATATATATGATTCGGGCTTAGCCCATTTGTTATTTGTACATGTTGCGTGGATGAGTTTTTAGCAAAGGTCATGCCTAAGAGTTAGAATTCTTTCTAACTGTTGGTCTTCATTTTGACCGTTGGTAAATTGAGTTCAAATTTGAGTTAGTAGAATTGCCTTGCCGCGTCTCGGACGGTGGGTTTGGTGCATGACAAGTTATGGTATCAGATCCTAGGCTTTAGGTCCAACGCAAGGACGTGGGTAGAGTCAAGGTTAAAATTTGAAAGAATCGCATGTGCTTGCTTGATATATGCTTGCGTGCTTATATATGTGTATGCTTGTTGCATAATGTTTATATTTATCTTAATTTGTGATGATGTATGCTAGAAGTGGCATACTTATGTAGCTTGCCTTAAGGCAGACTTGTATACGTTCTAATCTAGATATGATATGAAATATGCTTCGATATGCAAATTCAAATAAATATAACATCGTTAGTGTTGATATGAGTATTCATGATTCATGTGCATATAATGATAAGGCCATGTTAGCTGATGATTATACAATGTTACGATGTCATATAGATGCAAAATTTGAAAAATTTTCAACTTAGGATGTATATTGTTTATGGAAAACAATGAATTCGCACAAACGAAGGGAAAAAGACGATGCCATCATACCTACTTGGATTTGTCGTTATCGAAACCTTATAAGAGTGCTAGCTCTTGAGTGATATCAAGACGTGATATTTTATGTCTTTCAATTGACACTTGAAACTATTAGAGAAAAAAAATTTGATATGATAACGCATGTTGATAGCATACATGAAATATTTAGTTGCACAAAGATACATGTGATATATGATATGGTTGATAATGTTACACGAGAGTTGCAAATAAAAATAAATTTTAACTATGCGATCGAGAGATCGCAATTGAGTTGGTTGATCACATGGATCCAGTATGAGTGTAGGCTCACTATATATGATATAGGTAAAGTGATAGTTCCTAATGAGCTAATATCTTTCAATATTTGGTGATTGATTAGATGATATATTTTGTAATGGTGACTTGATTTGTTAATGAAAATAAAATCAAGGATAATGACATTGATGCATTTGAAAGTGAAACCCGAAGATAGTTGAGATTTAGATTATCGGATTCAAGTGAGTATTCAAAAAACGTGAACTTGGAAACAAAAAAAGTGACTTATGTTGAGTGTCTTGAGACAACAATGCTTTGGCCTCATGGGAGGACATTCATAAAGGGTTCAATGTAGGTGCTCCCTAGTTAAGTAGGGAGCACCTTTTTACCTACATCTTCAACCATAGGATGTTAAAATCTACGATGAAGATTATATTTTCTCTCTCCTAAATCTATCCACCATACATTATGCATCCTACGGTTAAAAATGTAGGCACCATGGTGCTCCCTACGTAAGTAGGGAGCACCTCCATTTTTTCCTTAATGAAATATGTGGTCCAATTTGAAATTGATTGAAATATAAGAATGACTTTCGCAATTGTTATATCTATGCTTCTAATCATGATGAATAAAAGAGTGAGCTAATTACATGCAATAGACAATAACCTAGTGTCAACTTTTACTATCAAGTTAAAAAAAAAGCAATACTCAATGATCAAGACAAGATCGAATATAATTTATATCGGCAAACTATTTTTCATATCCATGAACAAATGGGTGTAGTGGACTCTGCCACTTATGCAGAGACAAACAAATAGCCTTTGAGGCTAAGAGTTCACTTTAGAGACAAAAGTGATAAGATATTCGTGAAAAAGAAAAAAAAAGCTTTGGGTGACCTACTTTTGCTCAAACTATGAGCTACACAATGAGGTAGCACATATCTCAAAAAATTATCACTAATCAAATTTTCCTTAACAACCATAATTTTAATGCAATATTCGTTAGGGTCTGGATGTTGTGGACTATAATACCAAGAAAGAAAAAAAAATTGTGGTAACCTTCTGAGGAGGAAGTGATATTCAAAGGTGATTAGAGGATATCGTCCTCAAATGTGATCCATAATATAGTGGCAGGGAAAAATATTCTCATGCGGGTAACATGATAAATAACTCAATAATATTTGAGTAAAGATTTTATTGATAGACAAATGTGATAAAGATATGGATGCTTGATATGTGGATCGAGACAAGGACATCAGGTAAATTCCATTAAGGTGTGATCTTCTTTAAGATGTTTGATATGCCAATACTAATTTTGAGTAGTGACTATTGATCACTGAATAGCTTCAAATTCTTAATTTGGAATTTTATATATGATGTAAATGTCAAATTATGGATGATCTATAATTTGCTAAATATTCATTATTCATGATTCACCGTGATATTCGATGCATCATTATCAGTTATGAATTTTCGTGAGATTCTAATTCGTCATTGAGTATGACTCGTCATTCTTGAATAGAGACGTATGATCGGCTCCTTATTCACACTCGTTCGTCCACATATAGTTGAATGAATTTCAATTGTCATTTATCGAACTGCTATGATTCAGTTGCGATTCATCGATATGTATTATTTTAATACACTGCCAATTTAGGCATGTTGGATGGACTAGTTGAAACTCATCGAAATATTTATCGGAGTTGTGCACCTCTGATAATCAATTGAGAGCTCAGACCAAGCCATCAATTTTGACATCTATGGCATTTTGGTTAAAAAGTTCGTCGTGGGAGTAATTGATGTGGGACGCCTTCTGATCCTTGATCGAGAGCTTGAATCAAAATTTGCTAGCTTAAGCTAGGAATAGAAGAACAAAAGGATCCATGTGAAAAAGAAAATCATTGAAAGAGTCAATGACAGGTGGAAGTTGTTTCATTAGATAAATTCTCATGAAATTGAACTTTGATCTAGTAGTAAAAAAATCTTTTATTTGTCAATATCTACAAGAGGGAATATGAGTTACAAATGTCCAAAAAAAAGATATGTGTGGATTTCTCATACTTTAATGAGTAGTTCAAATTTTAAGTGGTATTTGACAAAAAACATATCAAGTTTGTTTGAGGGTGAGTATTAAAGTTATGTGGAGATCAATTGGTAAGAGAATTTCATATTTTAACGAGAGCTTATGGAAATTGATCATGATGATTGAAATGTATTTTCAAGTGGAATCTTGAGTACTTATTGTTCTTTAGAGAAGATATAATTTTGAGATTTTGAATTTTAGTAAAATCTATTCTTAAGTCAAATGGATCTAGGGGCCGGGATACTTAAGAATGCTAAAATCGTGACTTAGAGAATATATGTAGCATATTCTTTTTTTATATTTCAATAAAGTTTATATTGAGAGAATCACTACCTTGAGAAGCAACTATTGAAGTGCAGTAAGATTCGAGCTAACACGAATACGATGAATAAATTTTGGCACATGAGATGTGTTAGTTCAAGAGACTAATTACTCATATGGTAGAATTTTTTAAAATATATATCATGTGAATGTTGGGCTATTTCTGAAGAGTACAAATTTTGAAGACGAACTTTATTTTATGGGTGTAGTATTGAAACAATTCCAATTAGAAAAGGGGCAAAAAGAACTTTTCTTATTCCTTTTCTTTTCCTCTCTCCCTCCATAACTACCTTGAGAAGAAATTTTTTATATCTTCTATCCACTTTGTCACAATCTTGCTTACATTTGTTGATGCATTTTAATTACACTAGCAAGTGCACTAGTCGTTCGAGTAATAAAGTGATTAAGCGTAAGGATGTCGAACCCAAGAAGACTAATGTAATCGAACTTATCTAATTTCAAGAGTTGATAGAGAAAAGTTGAGTTTAATTCAAATTTCAGAGTTTTATTGCAAATTGGATAAAAGATAAAATAAAAGTAAAGAGTAGATAAGTGAAGATTAGATAAGATAAAATATCATCTCAGATAAGATAGAATCAAGCCAGTTGGGAAGATTAGGGATTTTGTTCACCACTACTCTAGATTGGATTAAGTTAAGTGCAAATTGATCTAATGATGGACTAGGTTTGCAATTACTCATTTTAAATTAGATTTAGAAGGAGATGTTCAAATGATCCACCCGAAGGAAATCATAATTTAAGATGCATTATAACTTAGCAAGAACCTATATTGTTTATTGCTTAAACAAGTGCCACCAACAAGCCACACAATCTGAAATCTTAAACGAGTATTTCATATGGTAACATGAACTGTTATGACTTATTATAAAAGATCAATTTCTTCCATATGCTCAAATCAATGATTTCTAATACACTAAACAGTTAATAAAAGAAATTCATGATCATCACAGAGAAAGAAAAGCATTATACAATACTTTCATGTTCTAAAAGAATCAACTAATAAATATCCAATCTAAAGTAGGTTCACAAACTATTCTAATAAATAATCAAACATATCTAAATAGTAGAAAATAGTTCATCTCAAAAGTACAAAAATGAATTCCAAGAATTAATTCAGAATTGCAAACGTGAATGCACTATCTTCCTCCTTAAAGGATTCCTACAGTAGTTGGCACCAATCCTAGGCCTCAGACTTTTCCCTCACAGAGATTGATCATGTTTAAAGGGTCTCCAAGACTTTATTTATAGAGGATAAAGAGAGTCCAAAAAATTTGGAGGTTAGTTTTATCTCCAATTCTTCAATTTCATAAGGTTTGGTAAAAAAATCGCCCTATCTAAAGGTTGGATGGCCTAGGCCTCAGACTTTTCCCCCACATAGATTGACCATGTTCAAATGGTCTCCACGACTTTATTTATAGAGGATAGAGAGAGTCCAAAAAATTTGGAGGTTAGTTTTATCTCCAAATCTTCAATTTCATAAGATTTGGTAAAAAATCGCCCTATCTAAATGTTGGATGAGAGTTTGGATAAGGTTGGTTGGAAAAATAGGTTGGATTCAATTTTTGAAATTTCAGTTTTCACGACCATGATAAAGATTTCATGACCATGAAAATGACTATCACGACCATGAAAATAAGTTTCACGACCATGAGCGATGCCTTAACGATGTTTTTTCACTTCACGACTCGTGAAAGTAGTTTCACAGCCGTGACCAAGTCGTCATAGGTCATATTTGCATTTCACGACACGTGATACTGATTTCACGACACGTGATAATGATTTCACGGCCCGTGACAAGGATTTTTTGTATTTCACTGTCGTGACAGTGTCTGCCATGGTCGTGACCGAGACTCATTGCACAAGACAACACCTTCAAATCGTGATTCTAACATCATTTTACTCTGAATTGAGTGCAATTTTTTTGTTGAGCAGAACAACAAATTTAAGAGTCATGCCCATAGATCGATTTCACGGGTCGTAAATATTTTGACCAAAGTTACGATCATGATCGTGAATCTCTGTTCACGGGCCATGACGAGAGAAGAACATGATGTATGTGTTGCGGTCACGGCCGTGAAAACCTTTGTCATGGCCATGACACACAAATTTGGAGAGGTTTTGTAATACCGAGACCCATAAGCCCAAAAGTCCGGGCCCAATAAGGGGGATGGGTATTATAAATACCACCTAGGGGTGCCACAGATTTTACTTTCTGAAATTCTGTGGCCGGCCCTAGGTAAGAGAGAACTCTCCCTCCTCCTCCTGTTCATGTCTTCTTCTATTTTCTCATCCCCTGAATTTTTGTTCGGCCTAGGAGAAGAAGATCTTCCATCTCAGCACGAGAAACGCCGGAGAGGACGTCCCCGAAAGAGTAGAACAAATCCCGAAGAACCCGAAGGTATATCCCTTAGCGGATTCCTTGTAATAGAATATAGAAATTAGTTGCACATGTTTTTGGATTTTCTCTGGTTCTACGATTTCGATTTATGCCCTTACAAAACGGGCCGCGTCGATCCGGCACGGGCCGCGTCTGGCAAACGGCCATATCAGGCGCGGCGACTGCACGCCGGCAAGTGCCGTGCGCGGCCGAGCACGCGCCAGGTGACGCTGCGCGGGCGACCGAACACGCCAGGCGCAGTGCACGGGCGACCGAACACGCCAGACGTAGTGCGCGGGCGACCGAACACGCCAGGCGCAGTGCGCGGGCGACCGAACATGCCAAACGCAGTGCGCGGGCGACCGAACACGCCAGGCGCAGTGCAAAAGCGCGCTTGGTGGCGCTATGCATGAATAACCAAGCAAGGCGCGGTGCGCGCCTGGTGGCGCGGTGCGTGTGCACTAGGCGACGGACGCCCATGAGGAGGCGGAGCACGGCAGCGACGATGCGATCTGGAGAGCAGCAACACGATGCAGGCGAGACGCAGCGGACGCGGACGGCACACGGTGCGTGCATGGCAAACACGATGCGGCGACGGTCGAACGAACCCTACAGCGAGTGCGGCGGTGGCGCGGTACGCGGCAAAACACAGCGGCGGCGGCGCGGTATGTGGTGGAACACGGCGGCGACGTGACAAACCCTAGAAAACCCGGCGCGTCCCTTGTTAGACCTCCAGTACACGATACAACGACGCAGACCATGACGACGGACGCGGTGCGCGGTCAGCAACCGCGTACATGATGGTATACGGCGGACGAACGCAGAGTACGGGCGAAGCGAACGACATGGAGCAACGGCGGGAAACCCTTGAAAGCACACGGACCGTGTCATCGCGACACGGCCCATGTTGACTCGATCGGACGCGGGCCGTATTCTGACCACATGACCCGGGTTCCAAAATCAATGACAGAACTAAATCCTTGATTTAATACCTAATGACCTTGTTGTGGTAAGGGTGCAAGATTAATAACACAAGTAGGACGCTGACCATTGTTTAGGGGCCACCAGAGTTAATATATAGGGCGGGTCGCATGGCTGCTATATGGTTCCTGTTGTTCAGCTAGTCCCCGATGTTCAACGAAGAGGATTCACGTGCATCCTCCCCTTTTTGGGCATTGGCCGTAGTAGTGAACCACCAGTGGCAGTCGGCGTACCTGGAAGACTCATGAGCGATTAACTAATTTAACCCAAAGTCATTTGAACACATTAATGGGATAAGACCTAAGATTTTCAAAGTAACTCATATTAAAGTACTTACATTAATGTGAGCTCGAGAGATGTGAGCTTTTGTTCTTCTGCGGTTTCCAGGGCTATAAGTTCTGAGCAAACTTTGATACGCAAATACTTGAGTGGTGCAGGACAATTTGGCATTGTTTTCAAGGTGCGGCAATGAATGATTTCAAGTGATTCAAGCTGCAGTAGCATAGTCAATTTGGCATTGTTCTCACACCAGCCCTGCAAACTCTTAAGATGACTGAGATTCAATTTTTTCAATGAGAGAAATGCTTGACAACTTGTATCACGCGCATTGTTCCATTCTGAGATGATGAACTTTATATCATTTATATTTTCTAAATCCAGCACCTGAAGAGATTTCAACTTCCAAAATGGTGGAAGATGATGCAAATTGGGGCAATGTACCAGATAAAGTTGTACCAATTTCGGAAGAAGGAGACTATCTGCTATCCATTGAGGTAAGTTTAACACGCTATAATCAACTATCATCAAGGACTCTATGCCTCTTGGAGGAAGAAGTTCTTTCAATACTTTCTCTTCATTTTCCTTTACGGATAACAATTCTCTTTCATCAAATCCTCTTCTCCATTCAACTATTAGGCGGCTCAGGTTTACTTTGGAATGGAGATTCATTTCTCTGGTCTCTATCGAGTTTTTCCAATAATTCAGACCGGAAAGCACTAATTGGTACGGAAGGAGTTGCAGCCCATTGAGCTGTCCTATGCCATTGCCAGCGTTGTTATCACCGGGAGCCAGAATGTAATGGGTCAGTGTTCGCAGGTTGGTCAGTCGTCCCATGCCTGCTGGCATTTCTTTTAGCTCATGGCAACCATGGAGATAGAGATGCCTGAGGCTAATCAAGTGTCGCATTCTTTTAGGTAGTTCTTTCAAACGACGACAATATGAAAGATCCAATGTTTGCAACTGAAGCAGAGTACATATGGATTCAGGTAAAGATGAAACTGAAGTAAAGGATAGGTTCAGATAGCGTAGGTGTTGCGTCTTCAGGGAGTTCGAAAGTCCTCTACAATTCAATCCTTCTAATGTTAACACTCTTAAAAAAGTAGATTGTGAAAAATCCATGTCCTCTTCTATTAAATTGTCTGAGAGGATGAATAATGTGCGGAGGTTTGGGGAGGCTCTCAATAGGTGTTTCACTGACAACTCATTATTTGGCTTTGATCCAGAAATTGACAAATGATATACTTTCTTCAACGCTGCACCTTCAGGGGATTTTTCCAATTGTGTGACATACCCCTTCTCCCCAACAATCGATTGCGCAAAGTCATGTATAAGGTCATGCATCCTGCAAGCTGTGACCATTTTACCAGGGCCTCGCACTTCATGTAGATCATGAAGAAATGACCTCTGAACTAGCTGATTATAAATCTCATGCCCTTTATCCTCTAAGCTTCCATCAGAAGAAATAAAACCATGAGCCATCCACATGTTGATCAACTCATCCTTCCTCATCACATAATCTTTAGGAAATATTGCGCAAAAGGTGAAGCATCGCTTGGAGCATAAAGGCAAGTGCTTATAACTTAGCCGCAATGCAGGTAGTATTTTAGTGTCCATATTGATGGGATTTTTTTGAGAACAAGTAGAAGATCACAGAGAGAAAACTCAGAAAAAATAGAGAACACACACAGATTTACCCAGGTTCACCCTTTTGAGAGGGCTACGTCCTGCAAAGATATTTCACTATATTATTGTTTTCGTTACAACCGCTCAACATCAAGTCTGAAATAAGAGCAATATATATATGGGTCCAAAACCCTAACAAATAGCAAATCTCTTAATCTCCACCATACGGGCCAGCTTAAATAAACGCCCAAACCCGTTTAGGTTTCGGGGGCGCTGCCCCCGAACCCCCGCCCGCTCAGCGGAACCCCCGTCCGGGGACGGTGCCCCCCGAACCCCCCCTTTCCGCGCGTAGGGGTTAGATGTCGTTGGGTAATACTCCAGTTCCCTAAGCTCAC